>JAYJLU010675475.1:0-11848 GCA_036873645.1 Minona dolichovesicula | reverse complement strand
GTATAACGAAAGCTGCTGAAATATTTATTTTTGCACTAAAATGAATATTTTGCTTTTGTCAAATAGATTTATAATCTTAACGAGCTATAAATAACAACCAATAGTAGCCTAAACTCAACTATGACACTCGAAATGCCTTGTATTGTAACGACGAATCAATCATTTGTAAAATACATACAAGAATGATATTCTATCGAGGACTCACTTGCAGTTGGGTTAGATTTTGACCTCTAGATTCTGGATTATTGAAGCTTACAGCGGCGTGCAATCGAGAGAGAATGTTGGAATCATGACGTGTTGGTATGGAATTGGCCCCCAGAGGTCCGTGCGAGGGATTAGTCACTTCTTGCATATATCTACAAGAGGATAGGATAAATAAAGATGATAGCAAGTGCGGACAAAACGATTGAAAATAGATTAAGATAACTGATTTGTCCACCTATAGATAAACACTGTGGTTTGGCAGACTGAACAAATACATCAGAGTAGAATACAAGGAGTAACTATGAATCCGCTATTACGGAATTATTACCTTCTCAATGAGGGGAACAGTTATTTCTTATACGAATATGTCTTTAAAGGGATTTTCTTCTTCTTAAAGGAATTTAAACTGACTTAGAAAATTTTCATAGATTTCGAATCCTGGCTTAAATACATCGAATTGGGGGGCAATTTTGGAAAGATTTTACTCGTTGGAAATGTATAAGGCTTAATTAAATTGTTTCAGGACTTTTCAAAGCTCGTAACTATTTTTTCTATTGTCTCCACGACTGGAAAAGTGTTAATTTTCCATACATGCATAAGAAAAATAAGAAATTTTAAAAATACGATTTTATGCACGTAATAGAAGAAGGAGAAGAAGGAGTTTTACGGAAGAGGTTCCGGGAGATTTCAATGAATTCCCGGAGAAGAGGCCACGCTATTATATCCGTAAAGAACGAAGAATGGCATAAATAATAGAGATTTCAATCCAGACTTACCGACGAGCGCAGGGAGTCAAATCACTGGATAATACTGCCACGTGCTTGGAGTCTCTCTCAACAGATATCGTTCCAATTTCGTCAGTCGCCTGTGGACTTAAGAACATCCTCTCGTCAAAATCGCCAGTGCCCATGATATACTCCTCATAAATATCATTCAAAGCTCGACTCGACACTTCAAAATTTCCCGGCTCCAGTACACCGCTTAAGGATACGGAGCGCCCTTTCAAAACTTCCTTGTCGAACAATTTGTTGAGATATGGTTTCAAGAAGTACTCCTTAATAGTTTTGCATTCCACGTAGTTCACATCCCTATCCTCACAAATGGAACGCAACACGCAAGGGAGAACTTCAGGCGCGCGAAATTCTTTCGTATGAAAATCTCGCGGCAAACCTCGAAAGTCAGAATGCAAAATGTCTTTATAACCCGACATGAGAACATTGCCATAGACCCAGTCAAGGCAGCATAAAAGCAAGTGGTAGGAATTCACCAATTCGTCACAGATTGCTGGATAATTGGCCTTCACCTGAAAATATAATCACCAATCAAACTTACAAACACTACTTCCACAAATAAATTATCATACAAGACTTCAAATATTAGTACATAAATAACTGATACTATAGATATAGATTATAGACTATCATATACTATAGATAAGAAAATTAAAAAATCTACCGGTAACCCGTGGCAAAAAGAGACAAATTCCTATCTCCGCCATTATAAAACTAAACATTTCAATTTATCGCCTCTCCTAAACGCCATAAGGAGCGAAGGTCTGTCTCCCATGTGTCGGGGCCACATGTCCTGCTCATCATTATTTGTTATATTTAACTTTCTGAATTATGTCGTCAACCTTTGTGGTGTTTCTAATGACTGTGTTCCTCCATCGGTCTTTCTTCGTTATGTTAATACTTAATTATAATATACGTATATATTTGTACTTTTAAATTTTGTAAGAATTTAACCAACCTTAATGAACAGCACCCATGATAAATTGAAGACATCATTGACTGTGCAGAGTTTCTTCTTTATTCCACTGACAGAGGATCTACCGCCTGATCTGGTTGACTTGGTCACCACAGTCAGGGTGTCTCCACCTTCTAGACTCGTCATACTTTCTGTGCCAGTATAATTGAACAGTACACTAAAGACGGGCGGATATTTCTTAAATACAACTGAAGAGACAGCAAATTGACTCTCTAATCTGTCAATACGGTCGCGCATTTCTTCAGTCATGTCTGTCATTTCGGCCCACTTTTTTATACGATGAAAAAACTAAAGTAGATAATAATTTTAAAGTCTGAGACACTATTATTGAAAATTAGTAAAATATGATAGAATTGGTCAATATAGATATATATTTATAGACACATCATGACTATCTGATCATATGATAACCCAAGAAGTAGCCTCTGCTTTCTTGACAGGAGCCACCTTCATCAAAACTGGATGCAGAAAAACAACTTCTGGTGCGATGTCAGAGCAGTCACCACATGACTGAAAAACTTGTAGAAATCAACAATTCATTGAAAGAAGATTGGACAACAGTTCAGATCAATAACAGATCCACCCAGAAGACCATTTAGATAACAGGCAGCTAGAACATTGGTCAGCAAAGAGATGGCAAGGCTTCTTCAGTGAAAACATAATAAAACCCTGCCCTATGGCCTCCAAATTAATCTACGAACACCAGCCAAGATATGAAGAATGGTACCAGAGGAAGACTATCCCTCCTCCAATGCTATAACTGATCCAGAAACTACCATAGCAGTAAAGAAAATCAATCGCATAGTCTAAATGAATGTAAAACTCACCTCCAAGAAATACAAACCAACAACAGAGACCACTAAACAAAATCTTTGTGAACATTTAGAACAATGTGGAGTCAACACAGAAGAAAGTGTTTGGACAAAGCAATTTCATCGGAACTCATAATCCACAACAGATATAAGAGAAGCTAACCACCATAGACATGAAGAGATGAAAACAAAATATGAAAGGAATCCACAAGAAGCTAGAGAAAGAAGGCTTCACCAAGTTAGTGAAGATAATCTAATTTTGTTCATTGGGTACTATGCGCAAATTCAGTGTTTCAGTTCTAAAGTCAATCAGTCAAAAACTGATACAAAATAATAACTTTGATATTCTATCTATATCTCATGATATTTACAATGCACATGTCAGACCAATTAATATATGTAAGCTTATTTTTTGTGTTTGTATTCTTTTCATGCAACCCCCTTTATTAAAACAATAATTTTTTATTACTCAGTTTACATCAGTTTACATCAGTTCATTCTCCAATACAAGTGCTATATAGCTGTAAAAATTTTCAGTGTCATTTAATAAGGATTGAAGAAATAACAGTTTAAGCAGAATATAAAAGTTTAATTGAATATATACAGGCATAAACCTACCTGAACTAAACTCATTTTAGCTGCTTTAAGCAAGCGAGTTAATGAAACATAGGCATTCTCAACGACATGACCAATCATAGTGTCTGCATTAGACTTCCTGCAACATTCATATAAGGAGCACACAAGCCATTGAATCTGATCTCCATCAATTGCATAGTTGGTCCAAACATCTAAACAACAAATTTTAATCAATAAAACAGCATATATTTAATGCCACAATTTCCCTACAGAGTTAATAAGAATATACTTATTTAGTCATTTTAAATACCTACTCAGACTTTAATTTAATGCCCACTGATCTTTTTCTAATGTTATAGAAAATTAAACAAAAGCTTTGAAGATTGTGATTGGATATCTAAATATTGTCCGATATATATAATGTCTAAATATGTCCGATATCTAAAACCAATCAATACTTAAATTATGTAGACAAATGCTAATACAAATTTTTTGAGTGTAAAGTCAATGAATATATTTAGAAAACCTGCAGAGTTTTGGCTAGTTTGTATTTTTGTTTTTAAGTTATATTACTACCAAGTAAGATAATTAGAAAAATATGTATTTATTTCAATTGTTGACATTCCATATGAAGTGACTATTTTATTATTATTTTTCAAAAATATTATGCTAAACATTTTCTAACTTCAATTTTTGGCTAGTTTTTATTTCATACAGGCTTACCATGTCTTTATCTGAAGATATTAAATTAATTAACTTAATATATAGCAAAGGAAGCATACTAAGCATCTTTTTGTAAACACAGATCGACAGAGCTGTTTTGCTATATATCAAGAAATATTACTTTTGACTACTAAGCAGAACTCTTATCTCCTATGCCATACAGCACAATCCATTGAACTATGCTTATGAAAAAGACTCTAAAAGTCAAATAAAAATGTTTAATAAGACAATTTCATCATAAATTGTCACTTTGGTATTGGCTAATATCTAGCCAATATAAATTTGTTCATATTAACTTGTCACTCATATCTAGCTGACTAGATAATTGATAAAATTGCAGTATAATATCTAGCCAAATTGAAAACTAGCCAACTAGTTATTAAATAAATTATAGCATAACTTGTCATGGCCATAACTTGTCTCTGCGGTACCACTATATCTAGTCGTTTTTATTTGCAGTGTATTTAATTACATTAAAATTATTGGTGATAATGATGGAATTCCATGAATGATTTTGTGCTATATAATTTAGCAATAGTTTCCTAAATATTGAAAAATAGTTGTCAATATTTTTATTCCTGAGTAAAGTTATTTTAGTATTTTATATGTGCAGCCATTCAAATATTTTGTACCTTTATATTTTTCCCAAGATTCCTCACGAATGTTTCCTTCTATACAGAGCTCATTGCATAGGTCTTCAAACCGCTTCTCAATAGGCTCTTCTTCGTCATAATCGCCAAGTGCATCGCCCATTTCTTAAGGAAATTCTTTTGTAAAATCTTTGGTGCACCAAATCTTTTGTAAAGATTAAAGAGCCAAGAGAGAGCGCGAAAATCTTTAATGTTGATAGACTTAAACACAAAGAGGCGCGAAAATGTAGTTTAATATTTTTAATACAACAGATGTTTTAAGATAAGAATTATGAGAGAATTCAGTTAAATATTTTCTATTTAAGTGATGCAAAATCTTTGCTCAAATTATTTTATATAGCAACCATATTTAATTTTCTCTAAGTGATGAATCTGTTACATGCTATAATTTGAATATCTCAATAATCATAAATAATATTTAATTAATATTTATCATCTACCTTTTTTAAACTACAAGAGTTCCGAATTTGACCAAAATATATTTCGGTTTCAAGGATATCTTCTGATCTGATTTATTGATTTAATATTTATTTGTATTTTTGAGATTATCCCAATTGGTCAAATATAATGAATGATGTAAGACATTTTATAGAGTCTTTCTTTTTACTGTAACACTATTTATGGATTTCTGGTGCACCATAAATCTTATATATTTTGATAAAATACTGTTTGACAACTAATTCATCTACATGTCAATATAATGTTTTAATATTATTTAAAAAGTTATGGCACCTCATATCACCTACAGCTGCTCTGCTACCCTACTTATGGATGTACCTAATAGTTATTGTGTTACTTTAATAGTTTAATATCATTTCTTTCTTATTTACCTTGCTAGCTTACAAATGAATAGGAATATTAGTATTCCGTATTCTAGTATTCTAGGAATAACAGAATTCTGTACCTTTTTTCATCTGATATTATGAATAATCCATTTTCTATCCTAATCTATTTTAACATAAAATTGAGTGATATATAATAATAAGAATTAGGCTGAACTTGCATCGTATATTTCATGTATATAACTCATAGGGAACAGGTCAACTCGTACCCAAGTCAACTTGTACCTAAGTCACCTCACACTAAGTGAACTTATACACCTCAAAACTAAAATAAAGACATATTAGATACAATGTTGACTTGGGTACGAGTTTACTTAGGTATGAGTGGACCTGAATTCTAACTCATACACTGGAAGAATATATGGCAATCTGTCACTATAGGTATGTATACTTCAAATTTCTTCCTTTTGTTTTCATGAAAAAGATTTGTTTATATATCATAATAGTGTTATATCCAATAGAGAGTAATTATAAACCTTGTTTGGATGAATATGGGGGGGGCATATGACATTGTCACCTTAAAGATACCCTATAGATTAATAATTTTTACATATAAATCACCCCAAAATGGTTTGTAACACACAAGATCTTGTTCAAGTGGTCAAACCTCTGGGGCTAATTAGACTTTAGAGATGTATGTATATTTCCTATAATGGTACCTAATAATAATTTGAGTTATAGTTAAGGTTACATTTAGGAAATCATCTATAGGAATATTTGAGTTTAAATAGGTACCTAAAATAAAAGATCACCAAACCTTAACCCATGAAAATAAAATTATTACACAAGGTCTTCATACTGCATGATAGTAAAATATTAAAATGTAATATAAACAAATTTTTAATATTTCGGACTATAAACTCTGGGATTGCCACTATGATTGTTTTTTTTTATTCCTATCAGATATTTTTTAAATTATTTTCTTTCTTGCCTCTCATAGTAAAGTATTTTTCCAATTTAAAACATAACCCTCTTGTGTCTATACAGGGTGGTGCGAAAGTTACCCATCAGTCAAGAAAAATTAAAAAATTTATTTACAGCATAATTTGTACTATTATTATATATTTATACCACCAGAGACAAGTAACTTTTCATAGATAGGTAACTAACTGACTGACTGGTTTATTGACATTCATATTGGTAACTGATCTAACTTTTGCATAGACCTGGGTAACAGTCATAGATAGATAGACAATTTTTCTTGACTGATGGGTAACGTTTGCACCACCCTGTATATATATGAGTTCATCTGTTCCCAAATATCTCAATAATAATAATAATTTGCACTACTTTAATGAATATTTATACCCAAAGAAGTCTTCCTTTTTTTCATTAATAATAATAATAATATTTATAAAATTGCTTACATATTATCTTACTGGTTACCTATGTTATACCTTTCAAAGCTTCTTGCAAAGACAGACTAGACCAATAATTATGCAATGAAATTCTATGAGCCATCTTTCTTATTCTAACATTCCTTCTTCCAATATGATAGCTATAAACTTATACTTCTAATATAATGAAATCATTCATTTGCCTATTCGCTACTAAAAATATAGATATAATAGATTCATATAAGTTACATATATTATGTATAGCTGAAAGCAAAATAGGTGAATATAATCAGTATAGACTTTGCTGTAGAAATCATGCTTTGCTGTTGATTCAAGTAATTCTGTGCCAAATCTATGTTTGGATGATCATAATTTTGGGACTCAATTTCTTAAATTGCTTCCTTTCTTAAATTTTTGATTAAATTTATTTGACCATTGACCCTTATTTCAAGGGCTACTTTAACCATTACAGGTACAGGTACAAACTATAATTAAGTTATCTACTTGTCCTGAAATTTATATTTATTAAAAATAAGCAAATAAAAGATTCAAACTTTATTTAAACAAATTATATTGTAAACTCTATATGGAAGGAAAATAATCATAAGGACCCAACTTAGGCAGTACCAATCAGTGAAGACTAATTATATCCACTTGACAGTGGGTGATGATAAATACAGTCGACTCTGTCACTACTGAGTATAGCTATATAGTACTCCAATATTCTTTAATATTTCTGAAGCATTGTTCATTATAAGTAATGCATTATATTTCTTGTCTCTAACTGATTATCTCTATAAGCGCTTCCACACTACAAGCATATGTTTACCATAGTGCAAACACAAGATATCATAAAGCTGTCATCTCAAGTGTCAAGATAGTTTGAGGAGAATGACGGCTAGCCATTTTGTGCTTGATAAATATTATGTAAATATTTATTTGTGTTTGTATCTAACCTCACTATAGTTTGATAAAAGGAAACAATTTGACATCATGAATTTATGAATTAGTGTCCCTATATGATTGTACTATTTACTATATGCTGGTGAGTGATTTTTAAAAGCCACTTGTTCTGTTCATTTTCTACTCACCATGGGTGAGTAACTTTTGCACTCATTACAAATTAATTCTTACCATAATTTCAAAGGTTCAATTATTTCATTTCAACATTCATTGAATTTTAGAGTGTGCGATCATTTATTTCAAAACTTTTATCCGAGTAAGTATAAAATCCTAAAAACAAATTATTTAGATAACAGAAGTTACACATGTAAATTATTATATTTATTTTTCAAGCTACCACAAATTTAGTAATTGATAAAAATGTATTTTAGTGCTGAGGGCATTTTGGGAATATATTTTTCCGACAAGGATGGAGTAATGATGATAAAAGGTAAGCTATTTATTAATATTGTTGCATATTTGTTCCATGAAAGGAAGTTAGTATTAGTAAAAAGTTTGACTAAATTAATGAACTCTTAGGCAAAAATAAGTGAATTCTTATTTTAGTGAGCAGAGAAGTAAGCATACTACTTTGAAAATGTTTAATAGTACCATAGCAGATTAATTAAGAAGTTATATAATTAAGAATGTTAGAACAATATAAATTGTTCTACTAAGCCAAATAAATTAGATCAATGTAAGAATTTAACAGTCATGGAGAGGAGACAAAATGAAAGCCCATTTCTGATGAACATCCATGTGATATACTTGCTTGCTAGCACCAAGCTTTTTGAGAGCATTATGCTTTTTGGAAGTTGACTGCTATTTAAACCATAGGCCAGTTTTTTTCCTGTTTTTATATTTGTCATTGAAAATAAGTGATGGGTGTTACATATACTGCTACATTTTCTCTGAATATCCTTGGATGGAGACTTCAAAGTATAGTATACTTCAGGTCTTTTATTTTTCATTCTTGAAAGTTCCATAAGAACTTCTTCGGTGGAGGTCATATTCTTGTTGGATACTGCATCATTGTATGTAGTCAAATAGAAATTGGTATAATCTCTATACAGCGCTATTCAATATTTCATCTCGAGAGTACTTAACCGGGATTTGAACTCTCGACCCCTGGATTGGGTGGTCAAGCGTTTTCACCATTCAGCCAGCGCTCTCTACAAAAGAATGACAATCTTAAAGCTTTCTTATACTGCGTGCTGATTCAACTGGATGCTGAATCATCAATGTATAATGAGTGAGATAGTATTTTCTTCTGTCAGTTGGTATCGAAAATCGATATACGAATATCTACTTACATTGAATATGTTGTGATTCTATCCTTTTAACATAAAAGGGTTATTAAATGTTTATTAGCATCTGGCGATAATGTACCCGATCAAGCAATGATGCCCTACGTTCAAACCACTTTCATCAATGCAGTTCAGCAGTCAAATAAGATTGGTCTGGGTCAAACTCAATCTATTGTCACGCGTTATCAGGATATGATTGTGAGTTCATTGCAAAATTTAATATTCACATTTTTCATGTAACACTTACTATATAAACTCTTAAATACCCTTCAAAAGAACCTGGATTAGAATATGTATTAATTCACGTTTATCTAAACAGAAATAATCTCTATCAGAATTTAGGCCTGACTTGACTATAGATAGTATTTTCAACTTTCCACTGATGAATTTTGAAAATTGCGATTTATTTTTCACTGACTACTTTTAGTAGTGATAAAATATGTTTGAACAATAGTTTGTTATTATATATATATATCCTCTATACAGCGCTATTCAACATTTCATTCATAAGAGTACATAGCCGGCCGGGATCCGAACTCTCATCCCCTGGATTGATGGCCAAGCGTTCTAACCATTCGGCCATTAGAATGACAATTTGGAAGCTTTCTTCTACTGCGTGCTGATTCAACTGGATGCTTAACCAGACATAAAGATTATTATTATTATTTTTTAAAGCCTACAAATTTTGAATTTTTTTCACAAATTTTTGAATTGTGCCACAGCCGATGTTGTTATATAGGTATATATAACATAACCTCTATCAGGGTTCGATCTTGTCAGGGAAATCAGGGAATTTGGACTCCTGTCAGGAAGAAATTTAAGTGTTATTTTTATTTGTTAGATTAATCATCAGGTCACTTTATATGGAATACAGTATTGGACATTCACAGCTTGTAATATTGCAATCTATTTTACTACACGAGAAATATTTCTGTTATATTCTTGAATATCAATTTTACATCATTGAAAGTACTCTTTTCAACTTCAATTTGGTAAAATAATTTTAAAAATCGCTCATTGCACTTTGCCGCTATAACACTTTGAACTTCACTAATTTATAATGGTGTAGATAGGATTTTCTGACACTTGGTATCAAATAATCGATATTTACAAAAAATATCTACAAGAAAGAGTTGGACCTCTTCCCTTATTACTCTATGATGATAGCTGTAAAAATATTGTGAATGGAAAATTGGTTCTAGGTATCATATAAGTCCCCTTGAATTCTATAGAAATTTACTCGCCCTTAAAGCCCCTTTATCCGATTGTATTTTCATTAAATTAGAGTGACAATTTGCAAATTCAGAAAAAGTTGGTTTGAAAACTTTGGTATAGCTCACTAATTATTATTCTAACCACTTTACGTATGTTGGAGCAGAACTATCAATATGATTGAAACCGTTCTCAGATCACAAGGAGTACTCATAGAAAATTTCATTAAAATTGGTTCAATAATATCCGAGTCTATAAGGAACAAACACACAAACAAGGTAGGAGTCACTATCCCAGTAAATAATAAAATTACAAGTTAGTAAGTCTTATAATCTCGCCCAGTTTCACGTTTTATTAATAATATCTCTATGGTTATCATCATAGTCCATTATCGGTCCACTGCAGAACGAAGGCCTCAGCATGCTTGCGCCAACTCTTCCTGTCTTGAGCTTTTCTTCTCCATATGAGTGATGAATTCCAGAAGGAGAGAAGGTCTGTCTCCCATATGTTGGACGGTCTACCTCTTGATCTTTTGCCTTTTCGCGGGGTCCAATTTTGTTATCCTGGTGGTCCATCGGTTGTCCTGTCTTCTGGCCACATGTCCCGCCCATCTCCATTTGCTATATTTCACTTTCCGAATTATGTCGTCAACCTTTGTGGTGTTTCTGATGATTGAGTTCCTCCATCGGTCTTTCTTCCTCGTTATGTTAATCATAGCTCTCTCCATTATTGCTCTTTGAGCCTGTTCTTAATCGGTTTGTCTTCTTCTGTGTCAAGGTCCACGTTTCGGAGACGTATATATCATTGCTGGTAGAATACATTGGTTGAATACTTCCCATTTTAGACTGATCGATAGGTTGTTCTTAGAATGTTGCTCATCTTTCCGAAAGCTGCCCATCCTATTTATATTCTCCTTAATTAATCTCGTTTGATTGGTTTCTTTTCTTGGAGACTGATTTTGAAGGTTTCTGTTTGAAGGTTATTATCGTATGTATAAAGCTGATAATGTGAATGATGGAATAATCCTATTCTATTCTATTATAAGTGTGTCTGGACGCAGCTTATTGAAGTATGAAGTATCAAATTGCAGTATAATTCTATCAATGCGATGTCATGATATTGGAAATTTAATACGACGCTTCTTTTGCAACATTGTACTTCGATTAATAAGAAGATTTTAAACAAAATTTTCATTATGCTTATCAGTAAAGAATTATAGAAAGTACCTACACATACGAGAAACGACTCTTGCTTGTAGATATTTGTCGATATCGATTAATTCCTACCAAACATCAAGAAAATCCCCTATCTCCACCATTATAAATTGGTGAAATTCAAATTGTTATAGCGACGAAGCGCAATGAGCGATTTTAAAAACTCTTTTACCAAATTGAAGTTGAAAAAGATTACTTACTTTCAATGATGTAAAATTTTTATTGAAGCAAATATGTAATTGAGATTCTTCTCTGTATGCTA
>JAYJLU010673254.1:0-11853 GCA_036873645.1 Minona dolichovesicula | reverse complement strand
AATAGATATTCCTCATTCTGGAATTCACCCAATAATCTAAAACTATAAATAGATATTCCTCATTCTGGAATTCACCCCCAAAATCTAAAACTATAAATAGATATTACTCATTGTGGAATTCACCCAATAATCTAAAACTATAAATAGATATTCCTCATTGTGGAATTCACCCAATAATCTAAAACTATAAATAGATATTACTCATTGTGGAATTATTTATATGGATTCAAGAATTAGGAATGAAGTCAAGTTTTATAGAGATTCAATTATTGAATGTATAGTTAGAGGCTGAATAAATCAATACTTGTTTTCTGTAGCGATAATGTATTTGCATTTTTATTGATGCACCTGTGTTATTAGCATAATCAGTTACAATAACACCGCATACATATTGAGATTAACATTCCAGCAAGCGATCACAAACACTCCTTCTTACATGACTTTCTTTTTAGAAAGAATGGATTTGGTTAAGGACAAACGTTTTGTTCGTTCCGTTGGTTTATTCATTTCTTGATCGGGATGGGTATTATTATTAAAATGAAACTTTGTGCTTGAGTGAGCTCCGGATTGGAATAATTTGGGACTCGGTGAAGACAGATTGATCATTGAATAGGATAGCGATTTTAAGCTGGTCAGACTTTCGCAACTTTTAAGAAATCAATTAAATCAAGCACTTATTAATAACACAATGCAACAAAATACATACATACATACTTAATTAATAAACTAACTGCTGTATACTCAGATAGATCAATGAAACACAGTCAAAAATCCCTGTCAGAAAGCTCTGCCAGAAACCTCTATCAGAAACAGAAAGCTGTCAGAAACCTCTGTCAGAAACCTCTGTCAGAAACAGAAAGCTTTCAGAAACAGAAAGCAGTCAGAAATTTCTGTCAGAAACCTCTATTAGAAACCTTTATCAGAAACCTTTATCAGAAACCTCTATCAGAAACCTCTATCAGAAACCTTTGCTAGAATGCTCTGTCTATATCAGAATGCTCTGTCTATATCAGAACATAACGGTTCATAAAGATATCGTATTGTATTATTAAGCTTTTCAACTAAAAGGAAATGTTTAAAAAATAAACAAAAACAAAAACAAATAGGAATAGAAATAAAATAGCAGCTCTACAGGGGTCAACAACCAATTACATTCTTTTACTATTTCTTTAAATTAAAAACTGAAATATTCAAAGGTCATAAATTCTAACTCCCAATACCAAATATTTTGATGAATAAGCTGAACCACACCGCTAACCTAATTATTGTTTAGTTTTACTTTTCTTGAGATATTTGTGACTGATAGCCGGAGGAGGTGTTAGAAGAAAGTGATTTATCCCCTTTATGAACCCCATTAGTACTAGGAGAGGGAAGTGCTGGGAAAGAGTGCGGTCTAGCTTGCCTCCTGGATTTATTGTTCTTAGTTCGCAATACCACGGTTGTGGCAGTTTTGCTCGATGTTTTTCGATTCAGTGTGCCAGTCGGACTGGAGGGAGCGCTGTTGACCTTCCTCTTTTCAAGATGCAGCGGTATGGGACAGGTCTTACCGATGTAATACTGCGGCTCCCGACTCGACGCAATGGCATGACCACCAGGATGCCAAGCTCTGCGCTTTACAGGTGGCAAACTGCCCGTTCTACATAAACTTCAAATCGAATTCAATGCAAAACAAATAGAATTCTTTAATCGAGGAATATCAACTAATTTATTTTAATATAATTAAAATAAATGAATTCGAAAATATTACTTGTAATTTTAAAAGTAGTATGTGCTACACTTCTATTTAAGAACATCGATCGTAGTAAATCTGTATTCACATACAAAATAAATGACTCACCTGCCAGCCAATGAGGAGGTAGGGCTGCTAAATTTTTGACTTCTTTTAGCGAGATCTGCACTGCTTAGTGTGTTGTATTTGGGCTTTGGGCCATTTGCATGAGTTGGGGATGCGTTTGAGTGAGAAGAATTCAGATGATTAGCGACGTGGTAAATACTTGGAGTGGATTTTCTTAATGTACTACTGCCTAATGATGATTGGCCGAGAGGTGAGCCAACACTATAAATAGTCTTGGAGCGAGCTACAGACGCGCCGCTGCATGAATGGTGTGACGGTGCGCTCCCTAAATAATTAAATAAAATAATATTGGAATCTGAATATCTGCACATAAATTGTCTTACCGTGTAGTGTGTGAGAATTGATGAAGTTTTTATTACATATCTTAACATTTTAGGGTCTGACCTACTATGCAAATTAAGTGTACTATACATGTAGAGAATGTGTCTCTATATATAGATTGTGTCATGATATATTGTTCTATATATAGATTGTGTCATGATATATTGTTCTATATATAGATTGTGTCATGATATACTGTTCTATATATAGATTGTGTCATGATATATTGCTCAATATATAGATTGTGTCATGATATATTTCTCAATATATAGATTGTGTATTGTTCTATTTATAGATTGTGTCCTTATATACTGTTCTATATATAGATTGTATCATGATATATTGTTCTATATATAGATTGTGTCATGATATACTGTTCTATAAATTGCTATTTCTATGGAAATAGCCTTAGATAGTTTGTATGCCTACAATTATTGTAGCATTGTGAATTTCCATAGAAATAGGAGCAGAATTTGCAGGTCTTCTTGTCAAAAAAGGAAGTACATAAGCGCCATAGAGATTCCATTAATTCAACAGTGTTGACGTCGTTTCGACGCACTAGGTGCGCTCCTGACGCACTCCTGAACGACTAAGATTACAGTTCTTATTTCTATGGTTTAAACAGATATCCTTATTCTCACCAATTTCTATCGCGCCATTATAAAAACACAAATTTCAAATTGCCACTACTTCTAAACGACTCGATAGATTTTAATAATTCTTTTACTGAAAGGAAGTTCAAATAAGAGAGCTTTCTAAACTTTTAATTTCAGAGAACAAAACTCTCATAGCTTTCTTGATTACGACTTTACAAAGCGTTATTCTTAAACATTTTTCTTTCTATAATATAATTAAGCGAGCGCTAACTCTACTTTCAGTATTGAATTAGATTTGTTTTAGTGTTCTAAATTTTTTTGTTTAAATTGTCTTGTTTACCGGTGGTGTATTTGAATTTTAAAGCGTTTCTTGATAATATAAACAGTTTGATATTTGGATCACACCTCCCAATTAACTCTACAACTACAGTATTTACCTATCAAACTGTCAATTATAAAACAACGGGTCAGATAGTTCAGTGTGGAAGTCATCAAATCTACTCTTAACAAACTGAGCATCGATCTATAACTGCATGGCGTGATGGATATGGAATTTAAAATGAAATGCATAACTGCATATTTTGAATGACAGTTTGATAAGAGATCAAAGTACATACAATTATTCGTTTTGAAATTAATAAGAGCTATTAACAAGGAATAGTTGTGATTTATCGGCTAGCAAAATCACAGACAGGTAATAATTCTAACAGTGTATTTATTGAGTTGAGTACCTACCTACAGAGAGTTAGTTGTACAGAGAGATGATGATTTCATTACACTACTCTCTCAACACAAACGTGACGAGTCTATGTATTTCTCACAAATGAAAAGTTTCAGCATGTCACTAAGAAATATTATTTATTTTATCAGTGAAGATCTTGGCGATCAGTCCAGTCAGTTCTACATATATGTGAAGCGATACCACCACAATTCAAAAATTTTCTCTCAGCATAGTGTGTCCTTCATCATGTGAGATTACCTATACCTCACCGACAGATAGAGCGATGGAAATCTGAATATTTGTATATAGATATATATTTGTATGTATATATATACCTATGCTCAATAAAAAATGAATTCAAATAAGATTGCGCCATTTTCACAGGAAGCAGATCGTCATGCAGACAAATTCCAGTAAATACATCATTTCATTTCTTTATTGTGATGAATGATTCATCGTCGCCGTTCAATATTCACACCGCGAGGAGGAACCTCTGCCTCTCTCTTCTCTCTCTCTCTCTCTCTTTCTCTTTCTCTCTCTGTATGTCCACTTGCCAGACTTCACAATTATATATCGAATTCCATCTCAAGATTAACCGCGCACTGAGGCTCAAGATCAACTCTGACTAATCAAATCGATTTTTTTTAAATAAATTTCCGTTTTAAAAATGAAAATGAAAGTTCTAAATGATAATTAATCTATTTTTCTTAGTCTTTATTATCATCAATCTATAAAAATAATCAATCAAACAAAAACTCTGATTCGATTAATTTGCCTTAGTTATTTGGCAAGATAAAGTATTGTTTTGTTTTAACGCATCAAATAAATTAAATTTGATGCGTTCAAGTTTAAACATTCAAGAATTCGATTCCTAAGAATCGACACGAAACAAAAAGGTGATCAGGGATTAGAGGTTGAAGACTCGATTAAAGATTGTGTCTTAAATCTATTTTGATTCATACGAATTTTCGAATACCTACGCTGTAGATCAACTAAATATTTATTCATATAAGCTTACATAAGATTGGCTATATAATCTGATTGCTTCATTCATGTAGATTTTAAAGAGTCTATGAAATCTAGTCTAGGTAGGATTAGAATTAATCTAGTTTACTTTTAAATATCCACTCGATGCCTTATAAGTGTGATAAAATAATCGAACGCCATTCAAAATAGAATACCTACCTAATCAGTTCAGGTTTTCCTTAATAAATTAACGAACACAACTAAAGGTGGATAAGATCTTATCGAGAATTAATTAATTCGTTGATCAGAATTTTTGTCACATTTCATAAATCACCTATAGAAAGGTATTGATCTTCCTCATTTCAGCCATATTGAAGAGAATCACAAACTTTTCGAAAGAGATAATACAATATAATCCATTTATAGCGAGAAAATTTTCATTAAACTTTGTATGAACAAAAACCTTTATTAGAAACTATGGAAATATCAAATCAAATTGTTTTGTTATTGTTTGTTTGAACGCATCAAATAAATTCACTTATTTTGAAGATCGCTGTTTTAGATTATGAAAATTATCTATTAGCGCATTCAAGAATTCAGGATCGATTCCGAGTTCGTAACAAAAAAGACAAAAAATCCACAATATCTCAATCAAAACAATTTTAGACCACATCAGCCAAATTCAATTATATATAAATCAATCTTTCTTCCTCAAATATACTCAAAATATGTCCTCATATATGTACCTCAAAATATGTATATCTGCCCATTGCTCAAATTAAACATTTCCATCATAATTATTAAATTTTTCTACAGAATTATGGTAATGAAAAGTATCAAATGTGATATTCTAAAATGATTCACCATCAAATTAGGAATAGTTTTATATGAAAGTTTTATTCAATTTTGTGCGATGATAATTTGTTTACATTATTTACGATTAATTAAAACAAGATTAATTTAACGGTCTTTTGTTCATCAAGATATAAAAATGAACCTGAAAGTCATCTTTTATTTTAGAGATACAAAAACACATCAACTTCTGCTTGCATATAAATATGTATTAATTTAGAATTGAATTTAATCTTTTTGTTTTAATTGATTGTAAAATGAATATAGATAAACAAAAGCAAATTCAAATTAATGGATAGGCAATAGATTTTCTTGTTATTTCTATTTTTTGCTAATAGATGGTTCGTAACTATTAGTAGATTCCAATAAAATATGATGAGATCAATGATTAAATCGATTGTTTTCTATGCCTCTATCTTCTTATATACAGTATGTTCTCAGTAACTCACAGTTTTTATTATTATTATAATCAGAATATTTCTAATCAGTTATTGAATACATCCATATGCTATTTGGACATTCTCCACCAAGCGAGTGAATGTCCCTCGGGACTGATATATTTATGAGTCACTGGATCAGATTACACACAACCAGGAATCAAAATATATGGAAGAATGTCTATTGGAAACAATGTCAAAGGAAAAATAATTCGATTAAAGAAAATAGTGACAGTCAAAATGGAGGATTTACCTTTGACTTCCAGTGAGTTTAAACGTCTCAAACAGTCAGCAACAGCGCTCTTTAAGCAAGCTATTTCATCAGCTTGACTTTCCATTTTTTTCTCCATGAATGAGAGACGATCATGATAATCGAATTCTTCATCATCCAGCATTAGACTGTCTAAATTAGATTAGACTGATTAGTTAACAGATTCAATAATAATGAAGCTTTTACTTTTGAGATTAAATAAATATATAAATAATCTTCATTGCCAAATTCACAGATGTGCCTTTGACAAAAACCATGAAGATCAAAGATCGGCAATTAAACAAATATTCTAATTATCAATTTCAGTGCAATTTCTATATTATATTGTGCAACACTATTGAATCTGAATTACAAAGTGCATCTCATGGAGTCATTACAGAGTTTTAACTCTCGAAACATTGAAATGAATATCAAATTTTATAACATACGGCTGAAAAATTCCTATCTCCGCCATTATAAAACTAATAATTTTAATTTATCGCCTCCTCTAAACACCTTCTCTGATTTTAATAATTCCTTGTATCTTTGGAAAGCGCTAAATGTATACGTTCTTTCAATGAGCGAATTATTAAAATCAATGAAGGCGTTTAGGAGAGACAACAATTTGAAATTGGTAGTTTTATAATGGCGGAGATAGGAATTTGTCAGAAATCATCGATATGCATTTTAATATTTTGAGTGTGAAACCTCTGTATTACTGTTATTACTCCATGGGTCAGTATTTAAAACTTTGTATCAATCTATTTTTAAATATAATAAAACAAAATTTAAAACATATTAAAATTTGTCTATAAATAAAAGAAAGAAATTAAACCCAAATCCCAAATCTAAATATTCGAGCATCCACCTTTAAAACCGATAAAATCCACATTTCCACAGATAAATGACACAAAATTGCAAAATGTATAAAATTCAAAATTGTATAATTTGTCCAGAAGAATCAATTTTTTACATTAAGAACGGGGGGGTTTGATCACATTATGGATTAAATAATCTAATTTTTCACATTTTGCATGAAGAACACACACTAGAACACGTGGAGTTTTACCTACCAGTTGGAGAAAATGACACTTTCTTGTTATTGAATGCAGGCATCATTGAGTCTGCTGCACGAAATGATTCTGATTATACAGGAGAGTTCCTTTGTCCTCGGGAATGAAAATGAAATTTCGAAATAATGTAAAGCTAAATGTTGGGATAGGTTGGTGATAATTTAGATAGTGAGTAATACACAGTGAGTTTTGTGCAGATTGGGCGAATGATTTGATGAAAGTTGAATAGCTGCTGATTGACAATGAACAATAAATCAAAACAACGGTCAGGCTATATAGCTACTACACGAAAATTATAATTATAGGAAATCGTCGAGGAACAGGTAGATTATTTATGCGTCTCATTTAAAGTATTCTAATATGGAACTTTCAGTTTGTCAATAGCTAAAGGTATTTACATGACGTGTGCAAATTAAGAAAGAATCGATCGAATTTTCTTATCCCAATACCTCTTCATGTATTGATTTGATTGAATCTCCTCATGCTCAACCTGAGTGGAGGAGTGCATGTACATAGGGTAGGTATACCACTCGGTTTACTGAGTACAATCAGGAAAACAGATCACTGCATATAGAGAAGCAGACAGCAGTCGCTATTCCAGTGCTCAGCCGTGTGATTTACAATAGGTGTCACTTCACAATAGAACCTACTGAAAATGGGGCGTAGAGACACCAAATATTAATATATAGCCATTGAATTCACCTTATTTAAAGTTGAGCCAAATGCCATGCATACATTGACAATAATACTGTCTCTTCTAGATCTTAAACTTATATTTTATTTATTTAATCTATAGTAAAATAAAAAAAACATTTCAGAAAAAATCCAGAGGCAAAAATCAATTGTCAGGAATTCGAACAACCAATTAAATGAAAATGAAATTTCGCACACTCCAATTAACCAATTGACCAAAAGTCATTCTATCAAATTAAATTGACCAGAAATTCCGTTTGATAATTAATTATAAATCGATAAATCAGATCCCTTAAAGCGCAAATGATAGTATAGTGTAAGCCATATACTATAAATTAATGATTTGTTTTAATTTTCTGATTTCTTCAAACGTCTAAGTGTCAAAATTTTCTCTTTTAAAATGAAATTTGATAGTCCATTTTGTTTTATTTATTTGGAAAGAACTCTGAAAATAATCTTAAAATGTATGCAGACTTCTGGTCTGTAATAAATAATTGAATTACAAATATCAAATAAATAATTAAAATATTCTTCCCGCATCCCTCAAATTTGTATTTTTATTACTGTGATGTATCTATTCAGTTGAAATGAGTTTTGCTTGTTGTATTTTGGAGGCAAGAAGTGGACAGTCACATTCGAAAGCTGAAGATTGTCAAATATTAAAATAACTTTCTTCTCATTTAATTTGATTCTAATTTGAATATTTTAATCCTGTTTTAAAATACATATATATATCTCCTGACATCTTTTCCCTTTTAGTTAGAATACCAATGGCGAATTATGATATCCAACTGTTTGTCAAATAATTGAGGTCGATAAGCATGTCCAATAGGTATCGATAAGATACCTATTGTTACCTGTTTATATCGATAAGATTTTTACCAAAATAATTTCAGGGATTTATTTGGATTCATATGATCCCTATTGATACAATCAATGCAATGTGCAAAGGTGTGGTATTAAAATACCTTAAGAGAAGGGAATTTAATGGAACAATTCTCAAGATTATGAGTCAAAGTCGAAATGGGGAGGTTGGGTTAACAATAATTTTTCATATAATTTTCATTTGTTCTTTCTGATTCTAAAAGCCCAGTAAAACTCCTATTTTTAATGGAATCATATTTTATTAATACATACTTTTATCACAATGGTGATATTTATTCATTTTATACAGTCAAAATGACTGGATAAAAGTTCTAGTGATAATATTTTCATTTTTCTCTACAATGTTTTTCTATCCCATATTAATTTATTTATAATTTTTGCTTGTCATGTAGATTTATAAAAAGAATTTTTAACCATAGTATTGATGAGTTTGAAAAGGTTTATGCTGACTGATAATTATTACATTCATCTGACACTTGTTGATCCACAAAGCATCTTCATATTTTTATATCAGGCATATTTTTGATAGTATAATCTTCAGATTTATTAGTATACTGTATTTCATTCATTTTATACTTATTAGCCTGAACCATAGTTTGCTTCACCTCAACCAACTGCTGTTAGTGTACATGGACATTTGGCAAATTTTGTCAATTAAATTTACTTAATTGGTTTTTGTTAATTGGTAGATAAATACAACCCCAGTCATAAGAAACGCACCCACCTTCATTTTTATCGATTTTTTAGTTATTAAACTTTTACCAAAACATTTTAAACTTTAATAGTATTAAATTATAATTGAATTCAATTGTATTTAAAAAATATTTAATTATAATTTAATATTATAAAAGTCTAAAATGTTTTGGTAAAAGTTTAATATCCAAAAATTAAAAAATTGATAAAAATGAAGGTGGGAATGTTTCTTTTGAGCGGGGTTGTATACATATAATTAAAATAATAGATTGAATCTTAATAATAATAATAAAAGCTTTATTTTTTTAAGCAACCTTTCAGATGCATACATACTGAGGAAACTAAATAAAAGTAAATAAAAAAGGCAGGAAACAGATCTCTGCAAAGCAAAATTAATAGAGGGTAGAAGTTTTTTTAAAGGGAAGATTAGAGAAAATAGTTCAATGTAAAACAAAAAACAGAACATCATTCATTAGTTGAACTCCACAGGCAAACATAAAAGTCATAAATGTACCTACTGATTCAAGGCGTGTTTAAACACACTGTGAATTATTCAATGCCATTTCATGGTGGCATTTTAATAAAATAAACATTTATGTAAAAAAGCAAATTAAGAAGATAATTTATTTTATCATATTATGAAAATAAGATAATTTATTAAATTATCCATTATTTCCTATCCTTTTCTTGAAATGGGTAGTCATGCCTATTCTTAATTTGTTTATAAAAATATGTTAATTTGACTAATCTGGTTCTTTCAATTGATAAAAATTGAAGGTATTCAGATGAATGAGATTATGTTATATCATCAATATATTCTGCATAGTTACAGGATAGTTATTTTTTCTGAGGTATTCAATCATTACATTTCAAAACTCAAATGTTTTGCTTAGCTGAAAAAATAGTTAATCTGAGAAAAACAATATTCATTAATTTTACTTTATTTGAAATGTTATTAGAATTAATAATAATGTTTCATTAAGTATTAATTAATATTTTACAAAGGATTTATTGCTTATTGAGTAAACTTAAGCTTCTTTTAAGCACTGAATCAAATTTTTGAGAAATGAAAATTAGAACTTTTTTTAATCAATTTTTTTACCAATTGAAAACATTGAAATATTTTTTGATAAATCTTATTTAATTTTAATTCTTTTAAGAAATTATGAAATAAATGAAAATATGTAATATCAAACTAAGAAAGAAAATAGACTAAATTTTTATTTTTATGTCTCTTTAATCCAAGCTATTGAATAAAAATTTAGAAATGTAAAATATATCCATGTACATAAATAAATCAACAAATGTTTCAACAAAGATAAACCAGAGGAATGGTTTTATAATATTACAAAATAAAATGAGCATTTAAGAATTCCTGATAAAAATGTAATAACTGCTAACAATTAAAAGTCATTACCATAAGAATATTTTTCAGGTATCATTAGAAAAATTATAATTTACTCCATCAAAACTTGTATTCTTTATTGAAACCTTCTATATACTAACATTATTTTTTGTTAGGTTACAATTAATAAATAGGGATGTACAAAAACAATTATAAAATGTATGTCTTACTTCTCTCAAATTAATAATTTAATTTCAAAACGTAAATTGGTATTCCTATTTAATTTAACTTGTGCGTCAGAAAAATAAGCAACTTAGAATATATTTGATGGGTTTAAAAACGCTTCATTTTATTTAGATAAAATGTTTACAAAAATCATGAGTAAAATATCAATGATTTATGCATGAAATTAAAGGCAAACGTTTATTATATAATTGAATATTGTATTAGTAGTACAGTGAAAACTAGCCGACTAGATATTCATATAATTGAGCAGAAGTTGTTTTGAACACAGCAATCGAAATAGCAGAGTTTATATAATCTGAATAATGTTCTAGAAAATACGCGTACATACACCTACCAATCGGAGTAAACAGTAAAGTACAGAATATTCGAGGAGGTACTGAACTGTGACAGAAAGTCTAAATATAGTAGCAAGTAGAATGTTCGCTGCAGCGCTGCCAAATAATAATTTTAAGTCCCAATTCGTTAATACAGTTCGATTATATCTTACGGCGTACTTACACCGAAGTAGTTCGGTGGTAATTTACAAATGTGTGGTATTTTAATATAATAATAACATACCTAGTCGAAACTGTTAGAAACTGTTAATGTCGAACTATAAAATTCGAAATTAACGAATGCGTTTTTGTAGATAGTACGATATATCGAATTGGGCATTAATCGAAGCGAAGACTAAAAGTCGTATGCAGTCTGCTTTTAGGTTGAGAACTTTCTTTAAATATAAAATAGTCTGCCAAAATTAATTTTGCATGAAAATAGTTCATCCAGAAAACTCGATCCGTAAGTCCGCGTCTAATTAATTAATGTTCGCGTTTTTTCATGAAACTTTAAATATAAGCTTTATTTTTCAGTAAGTTGACAGACGCAATTTACAACAAAATCTTTACGAACTATAGTGGAAGATACTGAAATAGTGAAAAGAA
>JAYJLU010671033.1:0-11863 GCA_036873645.1 Minona dolichovesicula | reverse complement strand
AGAAGATTTTCTTTCGAAACCGGTCTGGTGGAATTTATATTTTTATTTTAAATACAAAGGTTTTTGTAAGTTGGAGGTGTCTTTTCATTCAATATTGATACTCAATAATACGGGCACTGAAGTATTCAAATAATAAATGCAGATAATTATATCCATTTTATTTGATCAAAACATTACAATACATACAGGCATTTAAATATGAAGTGTATGTACATTTTTAAACACAATAATTACACATTACTATCTGTATATACATAGTATTTTGAGTCATGAATTTACAGTGTGCTTTTGTTCTTTTACAAGTTTACAAGTTTACAGCCCGGATCCACCTCCATCAAACCTCCGTGGAATTACAAATTAACTGTAAATTAACTCGGCAGTTTTTAAAAACTTACATGTTATGTTTTCAATATTGGAAAAATATCTTTTATCTCTGAGCAGATATTAGCTTTAAAAGCGAGAGAAATATACAATAGTTCCATTAAAGAATCGAATATTATTGATGTTTAAGTAAAAGTAATTTAAGAAAATTCTCTTTCTCTGAGATGGGCTTCCGCAGTAAATATTTGCGCACTTCACTCTCCACTTGAGTTAATATTGAATTGTCTAGACCGGACAGTTTACTATTCGCTAACAGTAAACACAGTAGTTTAGCTATAACAAATTTATAATTTGACATAAACAATGGGATTCACATAGAGATCGTATTTGTTTTAGCACCCCCCCCCCCAGCAGATTTTCAAATCGACTATTCTACTTCCTTGTAATTCCACAGAAATTGGTCCGCACCTCACTGAGCAGATAATGTTTTATCGCAGACACAAATAAGACTACGACCGCAGTGAAGACGGGGGAGGGGGTTCACTGCGCTCGTGCTCTTGTTTATCTTACTACCTGTCGCGAATGTGTATCAATTTTTCTGATTTCAGTGCGAACTGATTTGTCACCTTTTAAATTATAGTGGTCTGTTAGAGAATGTTCATTCATTCAGCCATATAGAAACAGCGAGGTGCGATCCAATTTCGAAAATATGTTTACTTTATACACAGATTAATCAAAATTCCAGCCCCAGCTTAACAATTGAAAGAATTACAAAAATATATGCCCATTAGAAGATCATATACCGAAAAGAAAGAAAAGCACAAACAATAGTATCATAGAGTAATAACAGCATGAATTGATTACAGAGGTTTCACTCTCAAAATATTGAAATGTATATCGATATTATGTACCATCGTCTCTCCTAAACGCCTTCTCTCATTTTAATAATTCTTATGTATTTCTTTGGAAAGCGCTTAATGTATACGTGCTTTTTCAATGAGCGAATTATTAAAATCAGAGAAGTCGTTTAGGAAAAGCGAAAAATTGAAATTGGTAGTTTTATATTATCGGAGATGGGAATTTGTCAGGAGCGTGTAATTTCTAAATTATACAGTTCAATATTTTGAGAGTGATAAGACTGTGAATAGTACACTTAGCTGAAACAATGCTCAGACTCAAAATCATCATCCTTTCAGATGCAATTTTTGATCACCCTGAACTTTAATTCTTTGAGGATTAAGTTTTCTAAGTACATTAGCTAAAACGTGCGATGTTTCGAAATTTTTCGGCACAATGTTTTTCTGACGAATCTTCTTGAGTAGCTCTTTCGCTGAGATGGGCTTCCGCAGTAAATATTTGCGCACCTCACTCTCTACTTGAGTTAATATTGAATTGTCTAGACCGGATAGTTTACTATTCGCTAACTGTTGTGAGCTGCTGTAAGCGGACTTTTTCGCCGCAGTTTCAAATTTGAACATGTTAGAATCGCCACTGTTGGGAAATGGACGCTTACGAGAGGTGGATGCTGACTTCGACTGATCGTCACTGGACTGTGCAGCGGCTGATTGGCTGTTGTTGTCCACGTGATTATCAATACCAGCTGAAAGACGACGCTGATACGCCACTGCGGTTGCGGCTTTCTTGTCGATCTCTGAATCACTGTCCTCACCTGTGCTGGAGGAAGACTCGCCATTATCGCTACTGTTACTGCTATCCGCTGGATTTGGGACTTTCGAAGATTTTGATTTCTCTTCATCTTTCTTTTCTTCCGCGTCAGAGGTTTTCTCTTCAGCACCTTCATCATCTGAACCTAAATATGAACAATATAATTGTTTCTAAAGTAGTCATAATTATGAATTAAATTATGTATTCAAGTCAATCTATGAGTAGTAGAGAAAGAATCCTTACTCATGTCAGTCAATAGGGCTTTCAAAGCGACTTCTTGATCGACACCTTCTTCTTTATAGAGCTTTTCTCTTTCGTCAGCGGACAGTTTCTCTTCATCCGAAGAAGAATGTGTCATATAATCTACCTGTAAAGATTTACGGATTAAACATTTAAATAATATATATATACGTACATAGAATAATATTCAATATGTATCATTCTCATGTTATCTCACTCACTTCATCACCATCATGATCATCTAGATCACTGTCTTCAAACCCTTCTGAATCAACGTCATCTTTAGTTTTCTGTTTTCGCTTTTTACTATTCTTTTTCTTAGATTTCTTGTCGTCATCACTGTCTTTGTCCACCGCCTTATCGCCACCGTCACTATCTGCATCCGCTTCGTCGGAAGAGCCTAGCCAGTCATCCATTTCTGTCAACTTGAAGCTGCGATTCTAAATATTTGAATAAATAAATGTTTATATATATCCAATACATTTTCACTAAATACGTGTAAACGCCAATTACCTTTTTCTTAGTGGAACGCTTCTTTTGTGCTCCCTTGTTGAAGCCCATCAGATCACCCCCACCATCACCCTCATTATCGGCCATTTCCTCTTCTTGTGCGTCATTCATTCTCTTTTTAACCATTACATTGAAAAGATTCAGCTGCTTATGGCGTCTAGTGTATTCTTCTTCAGCTTCATCTTCTTTTAAATAGCGATAATTGATTTCAGGGGTCATATTGTACCTTCAAAAGAAAACCAACAGAATTAACCTATACCTATCAGATTCTCATAAATGAGTTTTTTCATTAATATTGAAGCTTTTCTTTCCTGATGCCTTCCAAATTTAGACAAAAAGGATATTCCACATAAAGATCAGAGTATATGGTAGAGAGACAGCGAGACAATATTAACCTTCTGTAAGATCTAATTATCCGAATTCTAAGAAAACTAAGCACTGATTATCTCGTGGTAATAGATCACTCATCAATCACAGAGTCATCAGCGTTGATTAACTATTTTCTGTCAATGACAGGCACACTTGGATTATCTCTTCACTGTCAAGTTAAATAGAGGCTTAGTTATTCACTTCATCTTTAAAATTTCCCTCAGAAATACCAAACTTATTATTCTAGAGAGAGAGGTTAATTTGATATATTGATTAATACTCTGCAATATAAGGTAATATAAGTACTACCTTATATTGCAGAGTATGTGGCCAAAACCTGTCAGTTTCTAGTGGTTAAGACTGCTTAAAATTGGTGCAATTGGTTCTTAAAATACATAATTTAAAAACCATTTTCGTATACATTCTTACCAATCAGAAATGGGATAAGCGAGGAAACCCCCATCACTGGACTGCACAAATGCGAAATATGCCACATTATCAGAAATGCCGCCTTCTTGCGTGCCCTTATATCGCTTCTCTTCTTTACCTTTTCCCACAGATAATAACCAGGGCTGATACTGCGGATTGTACACTCTACGAGAAAAGCCCAACTTTTTTCTGCGCGCTTCTTCCCTTTGTTCCCGACCATATTCACTACCGGCCCCTTCAGTGGGCATATCTACAATGTCATAAGCGGTCTTGTACTGACGAAAATTGTTCTCCCTTTGCATGCGAATATCTTTAGCCTTAGTGAAATCCAATTTGTTGGCTGCATGGAATCGTAGCAGACTGTAGCGCTTGTCTGGATGATTGCACACTTTCACACTGAACTCAGATACAACATCTGTAGATGAACCAGGCGGCTTGCTCGTTGATGCGATGACATTGTGTTTATTGAGAGTAGAAGAACTAAGAGACATGTCTAAAATGTTTGCCACCACATAAGTTATAAGAAATGAAATATTAACATAGTATGTATACACTAAAACATAATAAAAACTACATGAATATTTCCCATTGAATAAAATAGACATCTTAAGTTTTAAAGGACACATTTAACAACTTTTATTATACATATGGGAAAAAAACAAATTGTAGATGATAGACATGATATCAACATAATTGGATTTTCCTATCTTGCACATGTTATTTTGAATGTATGATTCAAATGGATTAATGGCTAAGTATGTATGTATGACTATGCATTTAGCATAGCCTCAAATTTAAGGATTGTGAATCTAATAATACTAATAAATACAGAACAAGGGTTAACAGAGACATAATTCTTGTAGTAATATATAAGCTTACATAATTATTATTATAGAGTATTAACAGTACCTACTCAGAGATTTTTTTAACTCTCAAAGTATTGAATTATATAATGATGGTTTAGTTGTACCATGGCTGACAAATTGCTATCTCTGCCATTATAAAACTACCAATTCCAATAATACATGTAACTTTGCAAAATGCTTAATGTAAATATTCTATCAATGAGCAAATTATTACAATCAGAGAAGATGTTTAGGAGGAGATGCAACAATTTGAAATTGACAGAGATAGGTATTCATCAGCTGTGGTAAAACCAACCATCAATATATATTTCAATATTTCAAAACTCTGTGAAACTGTCATTACTTCTTAGCTATCAGGATGTGAGAATGAGTAAAATCTAGGGCACCATAAAATGAAGATTTATGAATAACTAGTATGTATGTACAAATGAGCATGTAAGGTCAATCAGTCCTATTCAGTTAGTTAGCAGATGCCAATAATTTTGTTAAGAGACCCAGGCAAACTGCATAGCTGTAAACATGGTCCATATGCTATATTTCCCCTGATATCCTGATAAATTTATTTAAATCATAGCAGTAGTATATATACATGTGATTGACAATTTATTTTATGTTTGCAGAAATGATAAACATGGCTACCAGGGAGAGGGGGAGAATGATAAGTTAGGCGTAAAGTTGTTTGTAAATCTTCCTCTTTATCTTTCTTTCTTTCTTGCAGAGGAGGCATTTTCTCGTATAGCATTTGATTTGAGGCAGAGTTCCATGAATCCCAATCATCAGCAGTGAAATTTGAGATAACCTCACTCATTTGGCTTTTAAATCTTTCAATTCTTCATCTTGATGTTTATGCAATACAACTCCTTGTCTGACACTTTCCTCTGATGATCAAAGTAAGACATATAGACAACTCTTGCACAAGATGTAGATACTAGAAGCTTGGGTGCAATCTGGAAGAATATTGTGGCAAATTGCTTTATACTTCAATTTTTTCCATATTCTAAAGTTCCCTGAAGGAAATATCTTGAATTCCTCTGACATTTTAGACATTCTCAAAATTCCCTGACATTTCAGAAATGTTCAAACTCCCTTACCCATACAACCATGGTGTAAATAAAGCTGGATCAACAATATCAGTTTTCAGGCCTCCATTTGTTAGACCATATAATTTCATCCAATATTCAGTACATATTGATTGAACAGTAAGAGATGGCCTAACTCAGCTGCAGCCATGTGAAAGTGTCTTTAACTTTTGTGCCATTGCATTGTTTACAATTTGAGCAGGATGAGTCAAATATTTAATAGGTTAATTGATCCATTTGATAAAAAAGGCAATGATTGCCATAAAGTAGTGTAGCCTGGTAAATTAGCACCACTGGAAGCACTTACTTTGAAAGAGTTTTTCAAAACAACATAGCTGTGTTTATTAGATCTGATAAAGCAACTTAACCTAGCTGAATCAACTTGTTGTCATCCACATTCATGTTGTATCTGACATTCAAATTGTGGTAATTGATGGTTTGATCTATTTTATGTGGTGTCTATCCAGATGTCTGTTGACATTTGTATTATTGTGAGCTGGTAAACAAATATATACATGGTGTTCTAATTGTGTTTATATTTGACCCTATCTGTATCTAGGGATGTGTAAATGAGTTGCTGATGTTGACTTACTCAGTCATATTTAAAATAAATTGTTCATGTATACTTGTTAGTCTTATTAATATTATGCAACATAAGACAAGAGATACAACACAAATATAAATGCCCAGGCAGCTGGGTTAGTAACTACATCTGAAATAGTCAAATGAAATATACAAAATTGTCAAAACCAAAGCCTGTTTCAGTTAATTGCTTATGTATTTAAAGATTGAAGACATTCATTGAAAATTGCCTGATCTGAAATTAAGTTATAAGTAAAAATTCATTTCTTGAACAAATAATGCATCACTTTTTGAACAGAGCTTCTTTGTTGTACATTTGGAATAACATGTTTTAAGATATTTTATCATTTATTATTAATTGAAGACTAATGATTATTGATCATTTTCTAACTTCAATTACGCAATACACAGCCTCCAAATTGAGTAGATATTACACACTCAAACTAACTACCTATCAATGCTAGACTCTACAGTGGAGCATACAGGATACCTATTATTGCATATTAGGAACCCCAGAGAACATATCCAGATGGATGTACAGTATATGGCTGACTCACTTTGTTTACTGCACTCATACAAGCAACTGAATAAGTGAAAGCCTGGTTGCTATGTCTCTAATGCTGCAAATTTACCTCTGGCCTTATTCATGTCTTATTTGGCTGAATTATGTCCATTACTGGTTCCACAATACAACTATCTCTTCCTCTCTCTGCACATCCTTTGTTTCTGCTATTAAACAGTAAGATTGGTTTATTGTTATCACTTTTAAGAATGGCATGTTTATGGCTTAATCCAAGAGTTGAGCTGCAAACATTTGGAGATGCTGGGTTATGGAGTTGGTTGAACAAATTAATGTTGATAGGGGAACAGTTATGAGACTAAATAGAAGCATTATGTAAGTAGACATCCAGGGACAGCTTTACAGAGAAGCATGACAAGGCTGACTGTTCATTCTGGTGGTGTGAAGGTTAATGTGTGGGGCTGGTATCATGGCTTATTAAGTCCATGGTATAGGAATGAATACCAGTAATGTCTAGGAAATATAAAGTATCTTTAGATGCTTTTGGTTGGAACATAAAAGTAGTTAATAATATATTTTAACATTTTTTAGATTGTATGTACTAGGTATCTAAATGGTTGGTAAACGTGGAATAAACTCAAATAAAAATATTGTCTGTCTTTATCAATTCATGGTAAAGGTAACAATGAGTCAGGTGTTTCCAATTGCAGACAAATCTATCTCTTAGCACAATCCACAAGTTCTTAATGTTTCATGTGTGAATGTCTTTATCATCTGAAATGACAGTTTATTTCATGCATAATGTTGCTGTGTGTAAATACCTTTGCCAAGCCAGGTATCAAAATTGTGGTTTTAATTCATTTAAATATCAGAATTATTTTTTGTAAACAAACAATAATTTCAGAAAATTTTGAGTAAACTCCATGTTTATCTAAGTTTATTACACCAGGGGTGCAAATTATAAAAATTTTCGACTCACCCTGAAATTTTTATTAAAAATAAGCTAATAAAAGATCAAATTTTATTTTTTAAAATTGTTCATATTGTTACCATATATGAAAGGGAAATAAGGGACGATATAATAAGCGTGATCTTTAATAACATTTTATTATCTAAAATGAAATCCCGCTAAATATTTCACATTTAAAATCACCAAAATAATTGTGCATTTCTTAAAGTTTGCGCTTTTATGGTTTAGCTTTGCATTAAAAGTTGAAATTATTAAGGATCGCGCTTATTATGCATGCCCGAAAATAATCGCTTGGAGTCAATTGTACCACTAAATATTGAAGACTAATTATATCCACTTGACAGCAGACAGTTTACTCTGTCATTAGAGAAATTTATCAGTCAAATATTTCTGAAGCGTAGTTCATTATATTATTCCTCAAGTGATTATCTTTAAAGGTACTTCCACACTACAAACATATTTTTACCGCGGCACAAACTCAAGTGTCCAGAGATTGAGGGCTAGTCATTTTGTGCTCACTAAATATTACACATTTGTTTGTGTTTGCACAGCTCTGTATCTAACCTACACTATAGTTTTATAAAAGGAAATATTTGATCTTATGAATTTACGAATTATTGGTTCAGCATGCCAAAACAATTTCTTTATTTGCAAGTGTACAAATGAATATTAATAGGTGAACTACACTCGCCAATAGGGTGAGTAACTTTTGTACACTATAATTAAAATATTAAGAGATGCCAGTTAATAGGTGCAACTTAATAGATTCATTTGACAATGTCTTATAATTTTAAATAAATCAAGTTTAATCTTCATATCACTTGTGAAAAATCATTTTATACACTATCTTTGTCATAGATCTTTTAGTGGAATCACTTTAACCTTGAGTTGATATTCTAAGATTTCAATAACAGTTTTAAGAATTATGGCATGACTTTGAAGCATCAATGCCTAATCAACTCATGTCATAGTAAAGGGTTTGAACATACTGTCAGTTTGTTATCCAAGTTGACCAGAATTCTCTGAAATGTGTAAATGTGTAGTACACATTGTGTACTAGCTAAAAAATCAGAAAAATCAGACATACTACTACGACTGCTGAATGCCTCAATAAATGTATAGATAGTAAGGAGACAGATATTTTATCATTATAATGGTATTTAAATGTGTAGTCTAGTGTGAAATTCATTCATGAATAAGGATTAAGGATTAGGAGATTACTCGATGATTAAGGGGATAGAGCAAAATTTTAAATGTTTCTCCCCCTTGGAAAACTTAAAGATTTAAACAAAGCTTCATTCATCAAAAAGATCACTATATATCAAGATATTTAAAAGAAGTCAAGAACTTGCTTATTTATTTGTGTTACTTAATTCCTAATAATTACTTAATTACTTAATTCCATTTATCTGATAAATAACGCACAGTTAATGATACATATAGAATATCACATTTGGTTATTGGAGAGTCACTTAACCGACATCATAGTTAACATTTTCTTATTATATTGCTGGTAGGTGGTTATTCCAATATAATGGAAAGCCTAAATCCATATGGATTTATATGGATTTATTTACATGTACACATGTAAATGGGGCCATCCTATAAAATGACGTCACGGTCGAAGGGGGGGGGTTATAATTTTGTTACATTTCGTGACGAGAGGGTGGGTTGGTTGGAAAAATGTGATGTCACAAAAATGCCTTTTTATAAATAATTAGTTTAAATGAATCGATTAAACATTCGGCTTAATAAAGCAGGGTAGGTAGATATTTTATTCAAAGTAGAAAAGTTCTTTATTATAAATTACATATAAAAGAATGACTTTTTCTCAAATTTGAATGAAGCTCAAAAACAGAAAATATGGTAGTATAGTATTAAAATATTTCCAAAAGGCTCGGTATTTTTTTTGGAACTCGGCTATAAATTTATAGCCGAGTTTTTCGCTATATGGCAAAAATTACAATTATACCTATTATACCTACCTATACAATATCGCGGACAACGCAATTATTGTTATACTATACTTTTATGCAAAATGTGCCATATAGGTATGCATTATGCTTAATATGTTATCATTAATTAGAATTATTAACATTTAATTTCGTTGTCGTGTACAATATACTGTATATTAAATTATTATGATGATGATTTAAGAACACAACATTGAAATTTATGAGGAAGGGGGGTTTAGTTTGGGACAAACCCCCTCCACTCCACTCCACTCCACCCCACCCCCTCCACTCAAATGACGTCACGTGACGTCATTTGAGTGGAGAATTTGTGACAAAATGTGACCGCAGGGGACATACAGGGGGAGCCCAAAAATAGGCAAATTCTGCGTGACGTCATTTTAGGATGGCCCTATGTATGTAAGACATATAAGTAATGCGCAAGAACAACAGAATACTTATAGGGTCGTATGCAAGTTCGATTTTTAGTTGAGGAACTCCTCGCGAAACAGTGCAAATTTGTATTTGTTTCGAGCGAGGAGTTCCTCAACTAAAAAACGAAAATGAAAAAAGAGTTCATTCTTAGCTGTTGTATATTTAAATGCAAGTGATAATAATTGAAATTTCGGTTTACTTTTTACTCAATATGTTGTATTTCCTATGTATTTTTCACGAGTTTTTTTTATATAGTTTTAAACTCTATGGTGGAGGCCATGTCGTTTTGGAACAAATATATGTTTTTGTATTTTAAAACTGCATACAAAAAGTTGGGGAGTTCAACCGATCTTCCTTATTATATTATTCTATGGTGTTGATTATTTTTGTATTTCTTTCCGTGTCTTTTCGTGGGATAAAAAAACAAAGTATTTTGGTATTTTGCGTCTAAATATTCCACTATGAAAATTTTAATATGATGCTTTGGTTTTCGGATAATTTATCCGCTTTACGTAAAATTGATGTACTATCAAATGAATAATAAATTTGATGCCCTATTTAAAGCTGTCATAACTGAATTTCCTGCCTTTTAATATGTGGTTAATTAGTGGCTCAATATTTTTTGGTAACCTTATTATGTTTCAAAATGGTTTCTTAGATCTCTACATTTTTCCATCTTTTCTCTCATTTGAAGTGTGTATACTTAAAAGAATTGAATTTTGATACATTGTTCACATGAGGAAAATATTAAATTATATTCATCCAAGCTTCAATCTACTTGGCAATTGAGAATGAGAATTAGGGTCAACTCACACATAAATTGTGAATGTGATATATTAAAAAAGAAAATAATTATTTTGTTTGTTGCCTCTAATACTATCTGTTTAAAATATTGTTTTTAGTTTTTGTTCAAGTTTACCTGGTAAGTATATTTTAGTTTATAAGTGTGAGTTCACCTATGTGTGAATTGACATGTTCCCTGACATGATACCTCAATTGTATGTTAAGGACATGCATCAGAAATGTCAGCAAAATTATCATGAGAAGATGTGAACATATTCTACAATATCCTTTAATGCTATGGAAATTCATTTTGTTAATAACAACTATATAACCCAGCAAGCACATGTATAAATTCTACATGTTAAGTAACATATTTATGATGCATTATATATGTTGGCGACTATAGTTATAAACTTTTTTGATTAGATACTTCTTTACAACTGGTCCTTTAACTAATTATGTTAGCTAAACATTTACATTTACAACTAATTAGTAAAATTAACAAAAAGTTATATCTGCTATATAGAAAAATAATGATTTATTATGGTTAGATTTATATAAGGATTATAATTTATTTTTCCATCTAGGTAGACATATATTACCTTTCTAAAATTAATGCAATTTGTATTTATAATATAGGTCAATAGTTTCCTCTAACACAATTAGATTAAGCTTGCTAACTGGTTTGATCAGCTATCAACCAATATTTACCTAACCTTTTAAAAGTTTACAACTGGTCACCAACATATACAATATACCTATTGGAATATTTATTACATAAAGTCAGAAAAATATTATGGTCCTTCATTAAAAAGTTATTCTTCCTCTATTGCAAATGTCTCTCTCACTCTCTCTCTCTCTCATATGCAGCATAGATATCATGGAGTACAAAAGTAGCAATGCCAATTTGAAAAATGATTATATTGATATTTATCCTTTCTTTTTTAACCATGATATATATATATATATAGGGAATGGGTCAACTCGTACCCAAGTCAACTCGTTCCTAAGTAACCTCACACTAGGTGAACTTGTACACTAAAAAACTAAAATAAAGGGTTAGGATTAGGGTTAGGATCAATTTTAGCAACTTTATTTCTCGGGACCCAACCTAGAACACCAGAGAAGTAATGATATTAGAT
>JAYJLU010668812.1:0-11873 GCA_036873645.1 Minona dolichovesicula | reverse complement strand
CAGTTGATCAAGAAGGGGTGCTGTTGAAGTCAAGGGGGGAGCTCGGCAGATTGTGCGAGCTGCGTAACTCAGTCCTTATTACAAATGTAATAAGGTTTAATTTTTTTTTCTATATTTTTTTTTCTATTCTATTCTATATACTTAATCTATATTTTTGTTCTTAAATGACTGGATTCCCAAATCATGAGCCTTACGGGCAAGTACTTCCTTAATTTAATTTAACTTTGATAGAAATAAAAAAGTCAATATTTTAATTACAATTTTATGGAGGAAATTAAATTTATAAAAAACACAACTATGATGATTTTATTAATAAAATAATTTTACTTTTCTATATGTTAAAGCTAAACTTCATAGGAACAACTTAAAATAAAAATTAAGTTCTTCAAAATTAATTATTAAATCGTAAATACTATCGTAAATCAAATATAACAAACTTCATAACTAAGATGCGGTTGACGAATTTGTAAACAATTTTGCAGTTAAACAAATTCACTTGACGAAGTGTTTTAGAGATATTTTTATATCGATATATCCCTACCATTAAGCGACAGAAAATCTTATCTCCACCAATTATAAATTGAAGAAGTTCAAATTGTCATATAGCAACAAAACTCAATGACTGGTTTTAATAATTCGTTTACTATAAATTAAAGAAAAAGAGTGCGCTTCTGAATCATATAAAATTTATATGAGTCTAGCAAAAGTATTATTTTTCTTGCTTAAATAAGATAGATTGAACAAAATGATATAAAAATTATTAGGAAATATACCAGCTATTAATTGTTCATATAGCTGGTACCACGATATATATTTTAGATATATTCTGGTATATTTGTATTCTATATTTGTTTATTTTTAACATATGAATAAATTTTGTTGTTGATATTAACTATGAGTGGATTCCCTGATTTTCTAGATTTTCTTCGATCATTTAAAAAAAACTTGATAAATTGACAACTCTCGCTTCGAATTATCGCTTCAATACGTTCAATACGCGCTATATGAATGAAAAAGCTATCAATACTCTCCACTATAAGTGTAGTACCTACATACTCAAACATTGCGGTGAAGTCACAGAACAAGAGGTCGATATAGCTACTGAATGAGGAGAGAGTGTAAATAAGTCATTGTGCCTTATAGTTGGCTTAGTTCATTAAGAAAGAGAGAATGTGAAAAATCAATAATCTCTTCAGATGTCATTGATTATAGATATAGCCATCATTACTAGGTATTATCTCGATTATGATTTCGAGTTCATATATTTAGGTCTGGTTAATATGACATAGATATATCTATAACTATACATAGATAACAAAATTCAAAAATCTAGCGCAACAAGGAGACGACTTTCTCGTGGCAAAAAGAGTTTATACGTATAATTTTTTGACTAAATCCAGGGGCCTCTACCTTCAAATAATATCACTCAAAGTGCTCTTTAACCCATACACCTCTGTCTGCTAAAAATATCTCTAAACCATAATTCTAAACCATAAATTATTTCCTTATTTTCTTGAAGCACCCAAAATGTCTTTATCGTAAAAAAATTTGAATTTTAAATATTTTAAATAGATTTTTGTCAGCCTAATAGAATTATTTATGCTCTTTAATGTGTACGAAAAAATATTTAAATACATGTTGTAGTTTTTATTAGTTATGGAGTCTTGAAGTTCGTTCATTTTATTGATTTTTCATTTTTAGCAGCAGATAAAGAAATTCGTTCGACTACTGAGCAGAACCCTTATTTCGTACGCGTACGGCTCTTCGAACTGTGTTTACGAAAAGACCTTTAATATCTCTATAGCTAGTTAGACAACAACTATCATGTTGTCTAATTGGTGTTGTCTAACTGTGCCATTTTCTTACTATGAAGTTGATAGAGAATTTCATATCTATCATGTAATAAGTAAGTAAGCCTATATCCATGATATGAGCAAGATGGTATTATATACTAAATTACAGTATACCATTGATGTCAAATAAAACGAAACTCAGTGGAACTCTGGGAATAACATTCTCCATAGAGTGTGTAATAACAGTAATACAGAGGTTCCACTCTCAAAATATCGAAATGCATATCGATGGTTGTAGATTACTTTGGAAATATCTTTGGAAAGCGCTTAATGTATACGTTCTTTCAATGAGCGAATTATTAAATTGAGAGAAGCGATAAATTGAAATTGATAGTTTTATAATGGCAAAGATAGGAATTTGTCATTTGCGTGTAATCTCCAACCATCGATATATGTACATTTCAATATTTTGAGAGTGATAAGACTCTAGATAAGTACCTAATTCTCCGGGAATCATACAGGCGAGTATTGGACAATTTGACATCCAGAATTGTTTCCACAAATTTAATCAGACTACCTGGAGATACCCCTATTCTATGCTCTCTATGAGACCACCATCACTCTAATTAATATGAGAGTAGAACTTTGGTAAATAACTGTTGGATATAGTCATGGGTGGAGGAGTATTCGTTACCTATAAAGCGAGCTAATGTTCGATGCAAGCCTTCCAATTAGCTCTAAAAATGAATCTATCGGACAAAGCGACTCGTCCAAGTTAATGAATTCCCCATCAATCAATAAACTGAAAGGAGGGGCAGACTAAATTCTCTAGAGATGAAAATATTGGGCATATTTCTTTAGATTGAAAAGTTGCGCTAGCTAGGTAACCCCCTATATACTGCGATTCAGTCAAGTTGATGAATAGAAGTTGTGGTTAGGATATGAATGCATCCAGCTTTAGGTGCGGAGAGCGAGACAGACAAACAGACAGCTGAAGTCTGTGCATTAATATTGATCGTTTTATTCTCAATCCTGCCAAATCGTGCGTGGAATACCTACCTTGCCTATCTCCTCAACAGATATAGGCAGTCATTCTGAATAAAGAAAAAAACAATGATGAAATCTTTAAGCAACTTCATGCAATTTCCTTTGAAAATTTGTGGTCTTGAAGTTCTTGCGTCACTATAATTTCTAATTACTTTAAAAAATCAAACTTATGTTAATTTATAGAATTATTGCATTTTATACGTATAGTTTAGAGTGTATTTCAATTGAAAATCTTCAAAGAAATGATCATTCGTATAATGTCCATTGAAGATTTTATAAAAAATACTATGTACTACTTACAATAGATAGTTTGATAGAATTATTGAATCACTAGATTTTTTTACAAACCATTCGCAAACAACCAAATACCAGAAGGTTCTCTCTCAGGTCACAAGAACAAACACCGGTGTGATACAGGGCTCAGTCCTCGGTCCAGCAGCTTTCTCTGTCGTCGCCTCGGATCTTAAAGCTTCCATACCGGGCAATCAAATAATAAAATACGCTGACGACACGTATGTCATAATCCCATCTTCAAATATAACTTACACGCATGCATATGGAAATCAATAATATAAGAATCTGGGCTGAAATGAATAACCTTAAGCTTAATGACTCAAAGGAAAGTCAAAGTCAAAAGAAATTGTCTTCACAAAGCCCAGACATAAAGAAGACCTACCTTTTCCTCCGTTCAACATAACCAGGAGTCACCAACTTGAACATCCTGGGTGTCACGTTTTCAGATAAAAACTTAAAGTGACACAGCACATCAAAAACCAACTTTGCAAATCAACATCTAGCATCCATGCAATGAAACTTCTCAAAAGCAGAGGCCTCCTTAATAAAGATCTTCATCTAGTCTTTAACGCTCTCTCTAGTTGTCAGTCGAATAACATATGCCAGTCCAGCATAGTGGGGTTTCGCTAACTCAGAAGACCGAGATGGTCAAAATTGGTCATTTTCCTCCTATTTGACCCATTTTGACCATAGACTGATGATCCATGAACATTTTTGAAACATATACCGAAACAAATGACATGAACAGGTCTGGCTGCACTCACAAAAACGATCATACAGAAATCGCGGCTGACTTCAGGATTTGAAAGAAGCAGTGACGACCCAGAAGACAAATAATGGACAACTGGAAGTCGTGGGCAGAAAGGAGCGCTGAACAACTATTCAGAGAGATGGAGAACAGAGTGTCTTGGAAAGTGTCCTGCTCCACGGCATGGCCGATACGAAGATGATGAGTTTCTAAGCACCAAAATGTATAATGATACTTAAATACTTCAGATACAAAACATTTTTATTAAACTTTCAGTTATGTTGTTTAAGTCAGTGAGTGAGAACTCTTCAAATAATCAATAATTATCCCTCAGTAAGTATTCACTCAGTAATGTCTGCATCTCTCTCTCTCTCTTTCTCTCTTTGTGGCTTTTGTTTTGTAAAGTAATAATTGTCATACACTGACTAACAGTATCGTTGAATATTTCTTAGCTTCCATAACTACAAGTGTGTGATCAATGCAGCAGCAGCTTCAATGGTACACCTCAATTTCAATGACTAGCAATAGCAGGTACCTATTAGCTGCTTCTGTCTTTCACATCACAAAGACGAACGTGGTGAAGTTGTATTATATCTGAAATAAAACTGTGGATACCAGATAAATATCGACCACCGAAGATATTCACATTCATTCACATCAATCAGGTGTTCAGTCTTCCAACTATGTCTTTCACGAAGTTTCCGCAGAACGATATGGACGATATTAATCGAGAGAGGCAGCATTTGGATCGTCTAATGCGACAAAGACACGAGAAGGTAAAAATGCTGCATGGGATGCCTTATGAAAGTGAGTCACTATATGTTTTTATAGATTAATAGCATTTTAGAATATTATACCATATGCCATAAGATATGCCCATAGACACTGAATCATACCAGGATCTTTCCACAAATACAAATAAAACAAATTTCTATGCACCATGCACTATACTTAGATAGCCATAGATATGCATTTCAATATTTTGAGAGTCTAATAGGTCATAGAGTAAGCAATATATAACTATAAACTCTTTGCATACACCACTCTTGCTTGTAGATATTTGGATATCGATTTATTGCCAACAAGTGACAGAAAATCCCATCTCCACCATAATGAATTGGCAAAGTTCAAATTATTATAGCGTCGAAACAAAACGACCCATTTTAATAATTCTTTAACTAAATTAAAGTATAAAAGGAGCGCTTTTTAATGATATAAATTTCATAACAATTAATTTATGCGGAAAATATCTATCTTGATAAAACAATAGCTTATTTATTTCTTAATAGTTTTCATATCATTTTGTTCAATCTATCATACTTATCAAGAAAAATATATCTCCGCAGACTGTATCATGAATTTGTATTTGAATTCATGAGACTGTATCAAAAAACGCGCCGTTTATACTTTAATTGAGTAAAAGAATTATTAAAATTGGTCATTGTGTTTCGTATAGCTATGATAATTTGAACTTTGCCAATTTATAATGGTGGAGATAGGAGTTTCTGTCACTTGTTGGCTATGTGAGAATTTATGATGGACATTGTCGATTCAGTTTAAGGGTTTATTTCCTTAGGAGACGGTCACTTTAAGTCAATCCTTCATAAATGGGAAATAAATTGTCTTTAATCTTGTATCTTATATATTTTTGAATGAAGATTTTAAAATTTTCTTTTTTCATCCTTTTCTCATATATGCAGATCATACGCGGCAAACGGAACGTTCTGAAGAAGAAAGAAAGAAATACAATCCTCTGGAATACCGAGATGTCAACCCAGATTCAATTGCACTAGATAGAAATGCTTTCGAAAAATTAATGAAGACGCGCCGCGACAATTACGAGAATAGAAGAAATAAGAATGACGCTCGCATGCGAGAGCTCAATGCAACTAGAACTTACGTTCTAAATGAGCGTCAGAGGATAATGGCTTTGAGAGAAAAAGTCGCTACGAGGCCAATATCACCCATCTATAACGATGGTCGACGAAAGGATATAATTACGGATGAATGGGAAGACATTCGTCAGCGACCAGATTTGGAAGTTCTTCGCGTGGGTTGGGGTCCCAGTGAAGGTACACCCGTGAAGAATATTTTGATGGAAACGAGGATTAAATTGCCCGAATTTAAGCATCGAGTAGAAACTTTAGTGAAGGCTGACGAGATTCGTAAAGAGAGAATGTCCAAACATTATGATGGCCGACTGGGAGTGACTTCTTATGAGCCATGGCAATTACCTCACTACGAGCTATGCAAGTCGATTGTTGAAGATGAGGTTGATAGATTAGTGGAAAGATTATTCCCCAAAGATTATACACAAAGAGACGAAGAAAGACTTCTTTTAGATCAAAGTATATCTATATTAACCAAAGAGAAAGCAATCAAATTAGTTTTTGAAGAATTTATTTTAGAAGTTACACTTGAAGAGGCTGAAGCTGCAGCTAAGGAGTATAAATATTTACAACGATTGTCACAAAATATGGCTGATCAAGCCTGTATTCTTGAGTCAGAGGTGAGAGCTACTGGAAATGAATTGGGTCGCAAGGACACGGACCCATTGAGATTAAAGCTGAATGAAATTTTCTATTTCTATAAGCAGAATCGAAGTGGAGCATTGACATGGAAGCATTCACAATTTTTAAAATTAAAAAATCCCACGGACTCAGAATTGAGAAAAGAAAAAGAAGACAAAAATGTAATTATTATTGATTATGAGAACATACCACCGATACAGTACAAAAATGTGACACCAATAAGCAGTGACTCTCTACAGGAGAAGCAGATGTGGTTAGTCAAGAAGGAATTCTGGAATAAGGAGCTTATCTATTGGTCTAAATTTAAAGTAACACTGTCCAAACTGACTATTCCATCAACATGCAGATCCATTACATGTCTGGCAATGTCTGAAAAGGGAGTTTACCTAGCTATTGGAACTGAATTAGGCGTTGTACTTATTTATAGAATCAAAGGCCTAATAAATACTGACTTTGTATTAACTAAGGCTTCAGTCATATTGAAAACAAAAACTTCAACTAACAATCCTATCGTACAGCTGTCTTGGTCTCTAGATGACACTAAAATAGTTGGTGTTTCAAAGTCCGGTGAGGTAACCGTTTGGGTGGTTTGTGGTGGTATTGCTGGCACCAGTGAGACTTTAAAAAATTCAGTAGGAAATTTAAACAAATTTCCTGGAGTATTGACCCGGATTCACAGATACAGTAAAGATGCGCAAGAATTCGTTATAAAAAGAAATTCTAGAATCAAAGTAAAAATTGTCAATGATCAGCAGTGGACTCCAATATTTTCTGTCTTTTTCCCTTCAGTGACACTTCTCGGCTCGGCATCAGTCCTCTGCATAGGAATGAACATCAACTGTTTGCTCAGAATAGATCCAGACGAAACTTCAGAAATCATGGAGGAGGAGGAGGAAATGGGAAAAAATATTTTGCAAATAAATTATGCCAAAATTCATCAGTCTGATATGCCCAATTTGATGTTGGAGAAAAAGAATCAGAGCGTCGAAATATTTCTCCAACATCAGCATCCAATAATTATGGTGACATTTGTCGAAAGATTAGGGGATTTAATTTCTGTAGATGATCAAGCTTATGTAATGCGATGGAAGTATGAGAAAGACTACATTGCCAATGGGGGGTATTGGTTCATTCCCCAATCGAAATTTAGAATAGCGATGGAAATCCACCTTTTTGAGCCAAACGAATCTGAAGTTCCTCATGTTATTTATGACTACAGTGATTCAAAGTTTTATGGTAAACGTCCTAATGCAGAAAGAGATCTGGAAGAGGCAGGATTTCGAAGTCCTCTGTTTCAGACCAAAAATAAGAAATTTGATTATGTGACCAATCTTTATCGAAATGTTACTGAAGCGATAACCGAATCAGGAGCTATAATTCATGAAGTTACACGTCAGATGTCAAATAATGTGTTGCTTGTCTATCAGACGAGGATTTACAAATCCAATATTCATTTTGCAGATATTCTACTGGGATGTACTGTCAACAAAATGGAGAACAAGTTGGTCACGTTGATTCTTTATCCACCCGATCCTTCCGATTTAATGGCTTGGATTGAGATTGTTAATATTGATCTCAGCAGTATGAAGGCTTGTGATCCACGAATAAAGGTGAAGCTCGGAGATGTGCAGTACAGGGACATTGTGACTCAGGGTACTGTTTATTTTACCGTCACTCAACCAGTCAAACCATTCGGTGTAAGCTATTTGGTGTTAAATCTTTTGGGCCATCTTCAAATCTATTCTTTGCTAACTGGAAAAAGAGTAGTGAAAACTCCAGATACACGAGTTAAAAAGAAGGAGCCAAAGTACGCAAAAGTTTATAGGGGTCTCAAAATTCCCAGCAATATCATGCAAAAGCCATTGGACGAGATTTATTCCTATCAAGTGAAAGATACTTTAGGAGTTCTTACATTTTCACAAGGTGATTTTATTTTATTTAATTTCTGTTTTCCAACATGCTTTATTTAAACATTCCAAATTCCTTTATTTAAATTTTAGGTACAAACTTTTTGAATATAATTCCGTTCAATGATGAAAACACAGAACAAGACAGGATTGACCTGGCCGTTCTGTCCCACGAAATACAAAATCTCCCAGAATATAAGTTGAATGCTTTCTTAGATAATCAAAATGCATTTTATCTGGAAAAGCCCGCAAATGTCGAAGCAACAATCAAATCTTGGATCTATGAGGTGAATATACTACATATGAGGTCTACATAAACAATATTCATAGTACAATATATTAAGACGGATTCTTTACGAAGGTATCAATATACATAAAGCAATAGCAAAAGGTAATCTATATACTTTTCATTCGTCTTGAAAGTAGCTTCAACTATCCACAGGATTTGGTCAACGATTTGAGAATCATCTTCATAAAAAGGCAAGAAAAACTTCACATGCGCTTATCGAAGTCATCTTCATTCAGTGCATGTCGAAGTTGCGGTCTGTATGGCTTCATGCCAATAGCTTGTCGCATTCGATGAAGGGTTCTGTTGGAGATATCTAGTTCCACCGATGCCCGACGAGCAGATCTTTTAGGATTTTTAACAAACGCTGTTACACCACCTGACGATTATCGTCATTTCTTACAGATGTTGATCATCAAGAGCGAGGTTCATCACCGCAGTAATCCTCGGTATTCCTCGCAGTAATCACAGGTAACCTCAAACTGGGATATTAAAAGAATACAAGGTTGATTTTGCAGGTGCCACCGTAGCAAATCTGGTAGACTAATTCGGTTGAACATGTTTATAACTTCCGGTGGTCCTTATAATGAGTTCCACAGTTAATGTGCGTCAGGTCATGATGACAGAAGAATAAATGCTGTTACTCTACGCCCTGCTGTTATATAAATACCATAAAATATACCATTTGGAAATTCCTAATCTATTTTTAGATTTTCCATACATTTTGTAACATTGCTTCCATTGTTATTACTATGATAAAAAAATCATGCTGGGGTTCGGTTACTTTTGCCTCACCCTAAAGAGATTTTGAGAAGGATTTCGAAGATTTCGAAGATGTTGAAAAGTTGCAGATCATCCTATTGTTTCGCCCTAAAATGTGTCATTACTTGAGATTACTTGTCATTACCAATATTTCCATTTTATTGATAAGATAAGAATAAGCAGAACTGACAGACGCCATAATGCGTTGGAAATGGACAACGATTGTGTAGGTGTTGTTCCACGTAACCGGATAGATTATGATATTGTTGAGTATTAATTGCTCGGTTACAGCAATATCATGGACAAAGATGTATAATAACGCAAATGATAAGATGAAACCATTTTTAAAATACACTTGTAATTACTAAAACAATTGCCATACGGACAAGGAAGTTCGTTTTGTTGCAGTGTTAAGTGTTGATATCGCGAGACTATGACTGTTTCTGAGCCGGTAATGATGGCCGGTTTCTGGAGGTAAATGTTGGGTTATAAGATGTGCTCAGCTGAGATTGATTTTTTTTAAAAAGTAAAAGATTATTATAGATTTTATGGATTATTTTCCGAAGGTTAGTGTCTGGATCGCTCTGTGAGTATTTTATCGATCTTTTGACACCTCCAGCCTTTGAATGTGTGTTTCTTTTAGAAGACCAAACAAACTTTGAATGGCGTAAGATAGTCAACTATGATAACTAAGGAGTTAAAGATGTTGCACGTGTCTTCTTTTAAGAGTCCTCACCTTTTGAGAATTCGTATAGCATAGTTCAGACTATTGGCTTTTCTAATGAGAGATTCGACATGGGTGTTCATTAAGCTTATCAGTTATTGTAACACATAGTATTTTATTTAGGTGAATCGGGCTATGTATATTTACGGGCGTGAGTTTCTTTTGTTCGTGGCTTGGTGACAATGATCTCTTTTGATTTATTTATGTTGAGTGTTAAATTGTTTGATGAAGCCCATTCTTGAATGTGTTTGAGCTCTTCTTGTGGTTTTTCAATGTGGCGGTAATTTTCAATGCTTGGCGGTATGATGAGGTAGCTAAGGTGTCATCCTGAGCAATAATAACCTGTAATAATTTAATTATTTTTCATTTTAGACTATGGAAACTGCCATACAGAAAGTGGACGGTCCGTATTTGGAAGAAATGATTGAAATTTATGGGGCTGACGACAGACAAAGAGCTTACGATCAAATCGAAATTCCTGAAACATCCAGAGAGAATCCTGAAACATTGCCAACTGATGAACCTCTCACTACTCAAGAAGAGGAAAAAGAAATAGCAACTGAAACAATCTAAAAGAGAATTCATCAATTTCTTTTTTACCTAATAAAAAAGTAATTAACTCACATCAAATTGAGTCTATATACGCCCTTTGTATATTAGATTTCCATTTCATTAAAATTCAGGTATCAAAATGTAAATCTTAATACTATACACTAATTTCTTAATGATTTATTTACATCCTATTTTGTGATTTTGTAATTTTGTAAATATAATGATTTTGTTAATTGAGAATATAAGTTTGTAATTATTACATGCACATTCATATATCCTGCTTTATTTAAAGATCTTAGAAATAATGAAGTTTTTTTAAAATATTGATTGAAATGTATATCGATGGTTGTAGATTACACGCGGCTGACAAATTTCAATCTCCGCCATTCTAAAACTACCAATTTCAATGTATCGCCTCTCCTAACTCCTTTATTAATTATAATAATTCTTATATCTTTAGAAAACGCTTAATGTATACGTTCTTTCAATGAGCGAATTATTAAAATTAGAGAAGGCGTTTAGGAGAGGAATTGGTAGTTTTATAATGGCAAAGATAGGAATTTGTCAGCCGCATAGAAATCGGAGCTTAGTTGCTGCGGCTAAAACAATCTAGCTCTATGGTCAGCCGCGTGTAATCTACAACCATCGATATTCATTTCAAAATTTTGAGAGTGAAACCTCTGTATTACTGTTATTATAATACTCTATGAGGGGAACTACATTGAAACACTTCCATTGCTGCAATTCATGAAATGTCTATTGCATTTAAGGTTGAAAATGTTGGCATGAATGGCATGCTGTCTGTCTAAATTAATACTATTTGCATAGACATTAGATGTTTGCCCTATATAGAGGCAGTTGCATTTCGCGCATATTAAACAGTAGATTACGTCCATTTCATGCATAATACAACCAGTCCTCCGATTGCCATTTCCTCAAATAGAACCTTCAAATCTTTGAATCTTTGAAGGTTTAGCATGAATGAAGTATAGCTACTTCATTCAAATAAAATTGTCCTAATTGTCCAAATAAAATTGCAAACTTGTCCTTAGGTATAAGAGTAGACCCCTATCACAGAATCCTCCAACTAATATTTTCCATCACAGCCCTCCAACTAATATTTTCTATAACAATCCTCCAACTAATATTTTCCATCACAGCCCTCCAACTAATATTTTCTATAACAATCCTCCAACTAATATTTTCTATAACAATCCTCCAACTAATAT
>JAYJLU010667701.1:0-11876 GCA_036873645.1 Minona dolichovesicula | reverse complement strand
GTGGCCATTGCAAGTCGTCGGCGAATTTCTAGTGAGTCATCGCAGTTATCATTGACTTGAGACCCGAGATATTCAAACTTCGTCACTTTTTCTATCTTGTTTCCATTTAGGTGGATATCAATGTCGCGGTTTGCCTGGCAAGAAGTTTTTTACACTTCTATACTATCACAATTTTCGATTTCATCATTCATTTTTCAAAAACTCACTGTATTTTTTGTCATTTTGAATCACGTAAATTTTTGAAATCCGCGCCATTTTTTTAAAAAAAACCGGAAGTTTAAATTAACACAAACAAACAAGTGGTAATATTATGATAGGTGAACTGTATAAAGAGATAATTTTATTTCTTTGAATGTAAATATATGTAAATATGTAAATACAAATATTCTTATACTATTTCAGGTTGAAGTGAACACTGATGATTCTACTTTTGAATAATTCACAGCGCTGTGACCAACATTTGTGCAGCAACAACAGTAGATTAATAATTTTAAAAAAATTCATATTTGGGCCCATTTTGGTTATTCTCTGCCAAGGCTTCTTTTGTTTTTGTTTTATCCGATTAGATCTTCTTCAGTTTTGTTATTATTGTTGTTTTAACATTGCTCTCATTAGTAAAGGCTGTTTGTAATTACTATATAGTACATACTTGCATATTGTATGTATACGATGCTTTTCATTTTCAATCGCATATTATTATAGACTGTGCGTGAATTTTATTAGCTTTTTCATTTCTACCTAACATACTGGATGGAGTTCATATATTTACTGCTGTACCTACCAACTATGTATACTGGACTTGCGTATTTTAGAAAACAGATGAATGATGATATTCTCACAGTTTTCTATTCTCTTTTCTTGACCACTTTTTTGTTTTAAATTGAAACTCACGAAAGTTTATAAATAAAAATTCATCAATTTTATTTTGCCATGAATCTTTTTGTGAACAGTATTGTATTGATGTTATTATTTATCTTATTGTAAAACTGTGACTACTATATTTGATTAAATTGTCTGTTAAATATTGTATTACTTTCACTTGAATATTAAAAGCATATGAAATTTATTAAATAAAGTTCCTTATTATGTACATAATGTATCATTTTAGTACCTATATTGATTGGCGAAATTTCCGGATGGTTTTAAAAATAAAATCATTTATTTTATAGGTATAGTACTAATAAACTCATATATTCACTCTATGAATATTGATTGAAAGTAGAACCATATAGAGTAAGCATACGGATAGAGTTATGACTCTTACCCTTAAAGCACAATAACGTTTTGGAAGGTTTCCTAACGTTGGAGTTTGGAAAAAAGTTTAACAAACGTTTTGTATAATACTAAACGCTAACGTGAACAATACAGCATTGTTCAAATACATGCAACATTCAAATAATATTAGTTAATATTATAGAGAATTGTAAAACTTTATCATAAAATTTACATAAAACATCTTTTATGTACAATAAATATAGATTGGGTGCATGCAATTCTCTATAAGGAGTTAAAACAGAAAACTGATGGTTATAACCCCAATAATATGTGAGTTGGTTAAGCATCATTAACATTATAAATAGGTATAAGCAAAAAAGAGAAATGCGCGAAAAAGACTTTTTGAAGACAATTTATCATAGCCACGGAACAATGGCCGATTTTAATAATTTTTTGTAAATTAAATGTTTTGTCTTAATTTTAATACCTAAATAAATCCTTTAAAACACGAGTGTAGAGGATCCTTTTCCGCATTAATAAATTTATTGTTATGAATTAGTTTTTAAATTTGTTTTAAATCAGGAAAATACGATTTAAAAATTGAATTCAACAGTTTTAAATAGAAAAATTCGTATAATATTGAGTCGTATGAGCCAACATATGAGCCGCAGATAATTTGTATGTTATTGTGTATTAAATTCAGAAGGTATTACATGCTTTTTCTTAAATAGGATCCAGGTGAAATATATCTTATAAAAAATATTGATGCCCAATCACTACTAAGTGCTGTTATTGAAATATACAGGTTTCACAATATACATTTCTCATTGGACACCATTGATTTAACAAAACAATTTTTATATAATTAATTTCAATTATTATATTATAATTTTTTTTCTTAATATTTTTGGGATATGTAAATAAAATGCTTGAAAAATGGATATTTGTAATATCAACTGCAATTGATCAATGCAGGGATGTGATTCTTCTGGGTTTTTGGAGCTGAAAAGACCATTCTCGAAATTAGTATAAATATAAATTAAAAATGTAGGGGGGGTAGGACTAGGTGACCAATCCATTTCTCCATTATAGACATTTTATGTTTACATTTGAAAGGGGTAATAATATGTATAACATACACTTAAAACGGTACAATTAACTTACTAAAAAAGATACAGAAATAAAAATGGATAAATTTGTCAAAATTATGATCAATCAAATTTACTATATTAAGATAACCTATTCATTATTTTCTCAGAACACCCAAAATATTTCAGGGGGCTTTGAGCCCCGACCCCATTCCTGACCCTCCATTTTTCCAGGTTTTTGAAAAGTTGCTAATCACATTCCTGAATAGGTCACATGCAGAAAAAATATTGCATTTCTGGCACTATTCTGAAATCTGGTAGGGCCAGCTAAAGGTTAGTTGCTAAGCTAAACTATAATAATTGAATTTCAATCAATCAATAGTTCTCATACAAAGAATAGCAACACACTATGAAACTATACTAATGGAGAAAGCAGATAAAATTGTTTAATGATACACATTTTACATTGAATTGAATCAAATTAAAAATATTCAGCAAGAAAACCTTTTTTATGTTAGTTCATCCTTAACTTGTAAATTTCACAGCAATTATGCTATCCAAAATAACAATAAAAAAATTAACTTAATGCACATTCAGTAATTCTGAAATTTGTCCAAGTTAAGCTGATTATTATATTTATTAATTTCAGAAGGGAATGAAAACAACTTTGAAATGTATCATCTCAATGTATTTCTAAAAAATTTCTTGTTGCTTAATGTGCCAACTTGTCAAAAAATATATGAAATTTTATGATCCTACTATTCCATTTTATTATAGGATGTTATGAAGTATGTTTTGGCAAATAAAGGCATATATGTTATTTTATATGAGCACAACTTATAAGGCATTAAGTAAGCTGATTCATAATTTAATAAGAAGAACAATACGTCTTGCCAAATTCATGCTTGCACATAATATATTAATATATGTTTATTGACTATTAACTATTATAACCTGAAATAATTCCTTATTGATTAAAAGTATTTCATAGCATCTACTCATCTATATATATATATATATATATAAAGTAAGTTGAATTCTCAATAAGTAGGTATTATATGTATTGGCTAATAAACTGAATATTTTAGCATTAAATTAACTAATTTGACAATTAAGTAATCTATATGTTACTATAATTAGTTAGCAATATTAACCCCTTAAATCAAGTTTGTTTTGTATTTTGTTTAAGCATTTTGACATATAAAAAATCTCTCATGATACTATCATTTCATTGTAATAATTTATTATTTTCCTTTTTCAACATAAAGAGCCTTTTTTAATTGTAAATTATTATACTTGTTCTGATCTAAGATTTAATATTTATATGTCTATAGTAGTAATTTATAATTTTTATATGATTTATAATTATTTCTTATTACCTTTAACATTCATTTATATTATGTTTTGAATTATTGTTCACATTTGTCAGAGTTTTTACATTGCTATTAACTATTTTGTATATCTACTATCTTTTACAATAAACCAATCTCTGACATTAGGTAATTTACTTAATTTCTTTTGATGTAAGTTGACATTAATTAGCATTGTGACAGTAAATATCTTTTTAATTTTTAGAAGTAATAAAAAGAAGAAAATTAGTAATGACTCAATAATCTGACTTTTTGAGTTTCACTAAAGCAAATAATTTACTAGAAAGTTTTTAGACTGCTCAATTATGAAATGATCAGGAAAATCTCTAAGTTACATATCACAAAGAAAACAATATTTGTTCACAAAAATTCTTTCAGCAATAAAAAATTACCTAATTAAACATTTATTGACTAGTAATGGACCACATACAATCATTGCTTGATTATCAAAAGATTTTGAGAATATTTTTATTAAATTATCAATTCTTTTTATTCATTTCTAATGTAAAATAATTGAATTATTCTTTTAAAAAGTCTTCCAATATTTTTTAAGGAAACAATTATACTTGGATCATATAACATCTGAATATTAGTTTAACTGACATGACAAAATAATTCTCAATACATCATAGACAAAATAAGATCACTACTACTGTAACTTTCTTATAATCTCTATCATTTTATGTGATTTTAATGTGTTAGACAGAGTGTGAAGAAAACAGTCTCATCAACTAAATAAATAGTGTGTTATATAATGTCACATTTTATTCTAGATGACCATACCAGACCATATGCATTGTCAACAAAAGAATCAACCTGAAGATGAGTCTCAAACTCACCCGGTGGATGTTTTCTGTCGAGTGAAACCCCTGCTTGGAAACAAAGATGGTGATACATGCTTGACTATATTGGGTCAGACAGAATTGCAATCCACATCTGGTGATGGATCAAGAAGTCCAATCCATAAAGATGTAATATTGAAATGTCATTGTTGTTTTAACATTCTCACTGTATTTCTATTTCTTGTATATGAAGACTCCACTTGTAAAGAGTTATCATATTTATTTCAGATGCAGCATTCATTCACTCGCGTATTTCATTCAAACACTGATCAGTCAACAATATTCAATGATGTGGCCCTACCCCTTGTGGCTGATCTTGTCGAGGGCAGAAATGGTAATTGACTGTCCAACTATATATAATTAACTAATAATAATGCTTATTTTGATAATATAGTATATTCATTGGCGCTTTCTTCCTTTCTTGGTTTTAGTGTTGCTGTTTGCTTATGGAGTAACTGCTAGTGGAAAGACCTATACCATGCAGGGTACGAAAAAGAATCCCGGAATTCTTCCGAGAACACTGGATGTTGTGTTTAATACAATTAAAGATTATCAGACTAAAAAATATGTGAGTCAATTTAATCATCAAACCAACGTTATTATCTAGGGTTATTCTTAATAAATATAATACATTGACTCCGTTCTTTTGATATTTTGATATTTCTCATCTTCTATCACTTCTATTTATTATATTTGTACTGAGATTCACATGGTGGGATACTGGAACAAAAATTCTCGAGTACAGGAATTCAACTATTGGCGTATTAATTATATGAAACATCGAAATATACAGTATAACTGTTTTAATAATTTCTTTGCATGGCATGCCTGTCTTCCCTGTATCAGTGTAAACTCCTTTTTGCCAATTTTCGTTCCATTATTCATCTAATGGTCTCTCACTCTCTCTTTTTGTTTCTTTCTCTCTCTCTCTCTCTCTCTCTGCATTCCTTCATCTGATGGTCTCTCACTCTCTCTTTTTGTTGCTTTCTCTCTCTGCATTCCTTCATCTGATGGTCTCTCACTCTCTCTTTTTGTTTCTTTCCCTCTCTGCATTCCTTCATCTGATGGTCTCTCACTCTCTCTGCATTCCTTCGATTCAATCAGAGTTTTGTTTCAGAGATAAAGAAATATTGATTTTAACTTAATTGTTGAATGATTTCTAGGTTATCAAATCTGATTCATTCAATTGGTTTGATGTCCAATCTGAGGCGGATGCCATGTTAGAAAGACAAAGGGTCGAAATACTCGCCAGACAGCAAACTGCTCCGCCAACAAGGTGAGCACAATTAGTTTTTAACCTCATTAACTTGGATTGCTAATATTATTCTTGTTACGGTATGAAGTTGCACTCGTATTAATTTAATGTTGAAGCTACCAAATTAATTTTTAATCAATTTCTCTCTCTTTAGAATTGATGGCCCACCAGAATTTGATCACGATGTGAACTTGACTGCAGGAAAATTGGATAAATTGTCAGCATACTCGGTATTTGTATCGATGATCGAAATATACAATAACTACGTGTTCGACCTGCTGCACGATACAAACGATAATCATCCCGGAAATAGGTGAGACATATTCAAGTTTCCATATTATTGTATATATGCTGTTGGTGAATGCTTCTGAAATGTTTATACAGTCATGCACCAGTGATCATATTCAACTGTGTCGTTATACATTTAATGCATAAAGATAGACGTATTAAATGTGAATTAATATTTGCTTTTATTGTATTAATCATCTTACTACTACTGAAATTTATGAGTAGTATGTTTGATTATTTAAATAATTCACTGCAGAACTCCACAGACGCGCACTCTACGTGAAGATCTTCAAAAGAATATCTATGTTTATGGGTGTACAGAGGTCGAGGTGAAATCCGCAGAAGAGGCTCTCAGAGTCTTCAATACTGGTTGGTTTGGCTTTTTAGAATTCAGTTGATATTTCCAGTTTACCAGTTTTTGATTGTTTTCTTAATAATCCATTTTAGGTCAGCGTCGTCGTCGTGTTGGTGTGACCAGTCTGAATGCGGAGTCGAGTCGTAGTCACAGTGTTTTCTCAATTCGACTGGTGAAAGCTCCTTGGGATCGCAGAAATGATGAAGTAGTTCAGGTAGAAAATTCACTGCCTATTTTCATATAAAATTAAATGATAATGCCGCTCTTATAACGATTAGAACTCTAAAAGTAGCCGGAGTGATGTTTTTCTGGTATTTAAGTTTGGTCTTTGGTCCATTTTGACCACAGAGAGTGATCCATACATATTGAGTGGCAGTCTGATTTCATTTAAGGAAACATTTGAAGCTCTAAATCTGAAGGCAAATCGTCCAATACTGAACTGTGATTAGCTGACTTCTAATCACGAATGAACTGATCGATTGGGTTCGCTTGCCCGCAGACGCCATGTTTCTGATTGTCCCCTCAATATGAATTAGATCACCACTCTATAGATACCTATATTACATCTCTATGGTTTGAGGATATTCAACCATACTATTCGATGTATTGGCTACATATTTCTATCTATTGGTAATGCATTTATAGGCTTTAAAATGTTTCCCTTTCGAGATATTGACCAAAAATATATCATTTTATGGTTCAAAATATGGTAAAATGGCTATGACGTCATACATGAATGTTTTTTCATACGAATAAGCATGTATTTCGATACCTTATATATACATTTCTATCTGATGGTAATATATTATATGCATTTAAAATGAATAATAAAAAAGTTATTTCACTTTTTCGAAATAAATGCCTATTCTTAAATTGTAAAATGCCATTTTGATTTTTGATGTGTTATTCTATGGAAAAATTGCTGTCGAATGATACCAAACTTATTTTGTTGCAATTAGTTTAGGTCAACAGTTAATTTGACTGGACTATTAAAAGAAGGATGTGTGGTATTTTTGAATTAAATATCAGCTGTATTTATATTCTGTTGTTGCTAGGCAATAGATACCCGCACTGCGACTGGACAAAATAATTATTTTGATTTGATGTACTCGTGGAAGGAAACCAATGAACTCTTGTTTAAGAGAAATGGAACAATTTGATTGGTCGATTGGGTATTTATAGAAATTATAAATGGTCTGTTGCTATCTATATTTAGCTATACGCTAAATATTAAGAAAAACGTGAAATTTTGGCCTGTTGCTAGGAAGTATTGATTCCCATAGCAACCGGACACTAAAATGGTACACTGGTTTTTACTCTGCATCCTTGAAGGCTCTTATGTCAAATTTTCACCAAAATCGATTAAATTTAAAGGGTGCATTTTCGGCGCTTACAGCGCTTCTGAAAAACAAAAATGGCGAAACAATGCGACTTTGTGTCCCACCATAACGTTTGGTGTAGTTGATCGAATTTGAAGACATTTTGTCCATGTTAAGTCAAAGAATATTGACGTCTCCATTGTTTTTACCAGTCATAAATTGGGAAATTGTTTTTGACTTAAAGACATCACTCCCCTTTTTATCAAATCGTGTCGTTTATCTGTACACTATTAGTAGTAGTTTATAGCTTGATCTGATGTGTACAAATTTCCTGTTGACCAGGATGTTACCTATATAGGTAAAACCAACAGACACTTGATAACTAGGATTTTGGAACACTCTAAGCCTAACTCAAATTCCTCCATTTGTGATCATCTTTATTCATGTAACTGTGTATCTAATTTTTCCCATAATTTTAGTATTTTATCTATAGTGATACTTCTGACTATAAAATTAGAATTAAGGAGTCTCTCTACATTTTTAAAAATAGGCCTTCCTTAAACATTCAGGTCAATCAAGGGGCTGAATTTAGTGTTAACTGTATTATGCCGTTTATATATTTTGATTTGTTTATCTTTAATAATGTAACGTAGTAATTTAGTTTTAGTTGCCTTTTGTAAACTTTTCATTGATAATGATCATTGTTTTGATCAAAACATGTCTGAATAAAATTTACAGGAAATGATTCTGATTTGGCTGCTCTTTTTATGATTGATTATAATATATGAAACTATTGCGCAGCATCTTATGAATATCACTTTGTTTGTATTTGAGTACTTTTTTTATGAATTATGAATAATGAATTAAGCATGCATTGATTAAACCTTTTGTTGTTATTGTTTTTTTAAATCACATTAGAGAAGTCAGCAGCGTCATAAGGATAAAGATATTGATTCAGTGATTAGAGCCACAGTGGATAAATTCTCACTCGCCTCTGACAGCAGTGATGTTGAGAGGGAGCAACATGCCCCCAAACTGCAAATGGTTAATAATTCAATTCAAATTGCTGTTATTTTTTTATTTTCAGTTTTAATTCTGACTACACAGACATTCCTTTCTCGATTCCTATTTCGTTATAATTAAATGAATTTATTGTGTTGAAGTTGATTTTTAATGAATAATTTTGGTTTTATTGACTGTTTCCCATCTGATAATATTTCATCTTCTCTTGAGAATAGAAATGTTCCTCTTTAGTTTTTGTGTGTATTTTGTACAGTCTACATTCTTGTATCATCATCTTTATTAGAAACCTCTCTAATACATAGTAATCACTCTCCAAAATACAGAAACGCATATCGATGGCTTTGTGCCAACAACAGCCAGCACAATTTCCTATCTCCGCCATTATAAAACCACCAATTACAAATTGATGTCACTCCTAAACGCCTCGTCTGATTTTAATAATTCTTTCACTGAAGGAAAATACTGAACGAGGATTTTCAAAATATTTAAAAATTGTTAAAATCAAAGAAAGAGTTTAGGAGTGACGTCAATTTGTAATTGATGGTTTTATAATGGCGGAGATAGGAAATTATACTCGCTGTTGGCACCAAACCATCGATATGCGTTTCTGTATTTTGGAGAATGTGAAACCGGTCATCCTTGTTGCCAATCTCTGCTTTGATTTCGTTAATTTCTGTCTTGCTCTATACTCTTCCTGATGACTGACTCTGTATTGATTGATTTCATATTGAATCAGACGATATATGGAAACATGATGAGAGAGGTCTATTTCACTGATAATAAGTCTCCATTATGAAGAATTGAAACAATTCTTCCTTATAAGTATTAATATATCTTTTGCCAAAACAGGCAGGGTGGGTTATTTGAGATGTGAATCCAAGATCACACCAAAATAAACGAGGTCAAAGGGGGTTTTAAGAGTTCTAAAGATATTTTTAAAACTTAAAAAACGAATGATCTATTTTCTTCAGATTAACATCTTTCTTTACCCGTCTTAAAAACCTACTTTAACCTCGCTAAATGTTTCAAGAAAGGGGTGGCTTAATTTTGAAATAGGCCTCTAAAATCATTATTTATGCGTTTTAATAGTTTACGACAACATGATATTGACGACGAAAGTTCTTATTAATTTATGTATTTACAGTTACTCTAAGAATTTAAGGATGACCAGTGTGATTAAACTATTGTTTATTTTGGAACTATAATTCTCTAAATATTATGTATCAATCATAATAATTAATATTTACATGATTATTCACTTATACAAATGAATTTTGTTTGATCACACTGGTCACTCTCATTTATTTATATTTATTAATGGTTAATGGTTGCATAGTCTTTAGAGGTGCAAATTATTAGAGAGATTCATAGAGGTTTCACTCTCAAAATATTGAAATGTATATCGATGGTTTGTAGATTACACGCGGCTGACAAATTCCTATCTCCGCCATTATAATTTCAATATATAATATATATAATAACCCATCTCAATTTATCGCCTTCTCTGATTTTAATAATTCTTATATCTTTGGAAAGCGATTAATGTAGAGCGAATTATTAAAATGAGAGAAGGCGTTTAGGAGAGGTGATGAATTGAAATCGGTAGTTTTATAATGGCGGGGATAGGAATTTGTCATCTACGACCATCGATAGAGATAAGAGTCAAGTAATTGGAATTTATATTATACCAATTATCACTAGAATACTACATCGTTTTATCGTTCTTAGTTTCTCTAGGGGTGCATCTATGTAGTATAGATTACAACAGTAGCTACCTTGTTTGTAGATGCCAATACAAGAATAAGTGATGAAATGTGTATTGTCAGTGGTGAATTGTGTTGTTGTATTTCATATTTAGGATAAACGGAAATTGCTTGTTAGTCAACTGAGTTTGGTTGATTTAGCGGGTGCGGAGCGTTGTGCTCGTACCGGAAATGTCGGAGATCGGTTAAAAGAAGCCTGTAAGTGTAATCTTATTCATACTATAATTGAATTCGTTTATAACGTCATTGAGTGTAACCTTAACAAATGTAATCTTATGAATACTATGGAGCTCGTTTATAACGACATTTTTCAAATGTAATCTTAGGCATACACCAATAGACTTCGCTTACAACGTCATTAGATTGAATGTAATCCTGTTCGTGCTACAATTGATTTCGTTTATAGCACCTTCTCTTACAACGTCATTAAAATGTAATCCTGTTCGTGCTACAATTGATTTCGTTTATAGCGCCTTCTCTTACAACGTCGTTAAAATGTAATCTTATTCGTGCTACAATTGATTTCGTTTATAGTGCCTTCTCTTACAACGTCATTAAAATGTAATCTTATTCGTGCTACAATTGATTTCGTTTATAGCGGCTTCTCTTAAAACGTCATTAAAATATAATCTTTTCAAATGTAACCTTATGCTTACTAGAATAGAATTCGTTTAAGCGACTTCTCTCTTAAAACGTCATTAAAGTGTAATCTTAGGCATAGTACAATTGAATTCGTTTATAACGACTTCGCTTACAGCGTATTTTAGGAACTTTGCTTTCTCAGCTCAATGCTACAAATGTCAGGTGAAATCAGCAATAACTTTTTGATTTAAAAGTCTATAAGAATGATTGTTATGATTTATAGCAATCATTCTTATAGACCCGTGATTCTATTGATGTAAGTTCAATAATTTGTAAAGGATTAGGAAAAATGTGAAATGAAAATCAATATATGTATGCAGAATTTGGTATATTGACAAATTCTGTGGTATTTCATTGTATTTACAGCCAGCATCAACTGTTCTCTCATGGGATTGAGAAAGTGTGTCGAAATTCTGCGTCTCAATCAGAAGTCATCGTGTAATCATCCTCAACTGGTACCCTACAGAGATAATCGACTCACTCACTTATTCAAGAATTATTTCGAGGGTGATGGACGCATTCGTATGCTGATCTGTGTCAGCCAATTGGCTGAAGAATATGATGAAACTATTGTGAGCTCTTATTCATTATTCTCATTCTCCAACTAATATTCTCTACAACAACTCTCCAACTAATATTTTCTATAACAACTCTCCAACTAATATTTTCTATAACAATCCTCCAACTAATATTTTCTATAACAACCCTCCAACTAA
>JAYJLU010666589.1:0-18900 GCA_036873645.1 Minona dolichovesicula | reverse complement strand
GGGTCTTTTCGTAAACACAGTTCGACAGAGCCGTACGGCGATCGATCGAGAAATATTACGTTCGACTACTGAGCAGAACTCTTATCTCGTACGCGTACGGCTCTGTCGAACTGTGTTTACGAAAAGACCCTTAATTATTCTAAATTTTATATTGTTTAAAAGCGCTCTTTTTATACTTTAATTTGGTAAAAGAATTATTAAAGTCCGCCATGAGTTATGTCGCTATGACAATTTGAACTTCACCAATTTATAATGGTGGATATAGGAATTTCTGTCAATTAGCGTAGCTAAATCGATATACAATTGATATATCTGGTATCGAGAGTCGTTTCTCTGTGTGTACTTACTCTATGGCCCAGTGGTTTGATATGAGCATAGAAATAGGCTAACTTTCTTGCTTCCTTGGGGGAGACGTGGAAAATCAGATAATCTATTTCTATGGATATGAGTAAGGGTGTATGTAAACAAAATCATAGATAGTGTTGGCAACTATAAACAACTATAATATAGTTGTTTATAGTTTATGAGCTTGGCATCCGTCACAACCCGTTATTCGAACTACATGTATGCACTCTATTCATCCATGTTAGAACTTTTTGAACTTTTAGAACTTTTTTAGAACAATTGCTTTTATGGCTTATCCATTCCCACAGAGTTTTACCCCATAGAAATAGATAATATATACTTTACTGTCACTGTTCACTCTACTGTTTACTGAACACCAGTAAAATAATATATCTATTTCTATGGGTTTACCCTTTTCTTAAATGCGTTAGAATCGTTGATGTCTGACACGTCATGCAAATGTTGATTTCTATAGAATTTTAGATCTACTTAATATATTATGTATTGCTGGATGCAACATTTAGTAGTTGGTAAACATGTTTTTAAAATGTTTCAAGTTTCAAATACAATTCTACTGACTCTCAATTTTAGAAGAAGAAAAGTTTAAGAATTTCAGTAATCAGCGCCAAACAATAAAGAAGTAAGTATTTCATTGATATATCCACAAAATATTTATTTAATATAATTATGTAGTAAGAAATTATATTGATTCTATATTGATTGATGCATTTTAATCTTATAAGCACAATTAGGTCACATGTTTTTATTATTATATAACTGTAAATAAAAATTATAATTTTTCTATTTTAGTCGAAAAGTGAGTCTCTAAAATGATATTCAAAAGAGTTTGGATAGGTATCGTATATATGTATAGGTAGGTATTGGTGTTTCTCAACAATGCTATGAGCTATAGGAGCTGACACTACAAGCACATAGTACCTATTTATTTCTTTTAATATGTAAAATTGTAATTTTTAGTTTATTATTTTTATTTTCAGGTTTTTAAACAGCAGAATTTTAACAAAGTTCCATAATAATTAATTATCATGAAACATTTTTAATGTCATTAAATTTATAAAAAATATAAAAACTATCAATACTCATAACTTAAGATTCAAATGCTGAGATTTGATTGAACTCAATATTATAATAATTTAAGGATAATATGAAAAGTACAGAAGAAGTTAAGTTACATTTTCATTTTACAAATAACATAAAAAGAAAAATACATTTATCCTAGAGAGTCAAGAGTAGATATAAGACATCTAATTGACGCCTTTTAATTTAGAAATTATTATTATACTATTAATTTCTATAATTTGAATACTTTGTAGTAATTTACTTAAAAATACATAAGCAAGAAAAAAATTGTACGATAGAAATATTTATACATACAAATTCATAATTCTTGATACAAGAAGTGACATTGCTGGTGATTATCATTATTGCTATTCATATTTTGTAGAAACGACTTGGTTAGGTACTGTATTTTTAAATTCATCTCTATTTTTAATTTATTTAATACTGTATGGTAATTTATTCCATTCAATTTTTGCTGCATCTTGTACCTATACTGTATTTATAAGATGTTATCTATTTTGTGTTGACATAATATGTTATTGTCATAAATTAGCAGTGCTAGTCTTAAGTTTGCATCATATTGATCATGATTCTTCTATCAATAGGTAATTGTTGACTGATTAAATGTGCCAACTCTCTGGTACTTCTCACCAAATTATGTGAAATATTAGTGAAATAAATGAAATAAAGTATTAGACTCGATAATGATCAATTAATAGGGTGAAGCAAGTTTAAATATAATCGAATTATTTTTTAAGATAAAAATATTACGGTAATTAATCGATATTACGATAATTTTGCGACCGAAAATCAATCATTAATTTGATCAAAATGTATAATTTTTTGAGAGAATGTTTAAGTGATCCATCTATATATAGAAATTTGAACTTATTTCCTACATATTTAGATTAGTATCTATAAAATATAGAGGTAATCGGTAGTATATAGAAATAAAATGAAGCCGATCCTCTTATATTTTAATTAATATATATATATATATACATATAGAATCTATGAATGAAGTTTATTTTGCATAATCCTTCGAACTCATCAATGAAACTTAGGTAGTTGCAAAATAAAACATCCATTTCATAAATCCAGATGACTTAAGGCGTGAAAACAAGGAAAACCTGCATGCGGCTCTAATTTTAAATCCCAAAATAACTTCAATAATATGAATTTCTTCAAATATTCAAAATGTAGGTATAACGATTTTTAAGAATTGGAATTAATTTAGGACCATATGCAAGTTCCTCAATTAAAGTAAACTATCTTGCATACTTAATCTTGCATCCACATAATTAAAATAAAAATAATAAAGATTTTCATTATGGTTAAATTTTAAATTACGGTTTATATTTAGTTTATCCGTCATAATGAATAAGAATCACTTTAAGAACGTTTTTTAAATAATTTTTGTTTTATGTTTGTAAAGGATTCGTTTTCGATGTTCAGAGTAATTTTTGTATCATAGGGAAACGGTGAAGCAGTGTTATATGAATTTACATTTAGATGTCTCAATCTCCTCCAATTAAAAAAAGGAAAACTATTAACCTAGAAATTTCAGATATTACTGATTCAAATAATTGTCAGACCGATTTGAATAATAAAAGTAATTCAAATCATAAAGTGTCTAACAACGTAAGTATCATATGTATTCTCTTAACAATCATTAGATTACACATTCTTTGCTTTCTTCAGCTGGTTAGGGTGGTTATATTAGAATTCCCTAGTATTATAATGAATGTTTATAGTAATTTAATAAAATAAAATTAGTAAATAACAGTTTTTCAGCACATTTCATATGAATGAAATTTTTTTGATAATTATGTAATGCACATTTTCATAGCCTATGTTTTAACAGAACTCAAAACATTGAATTCTTCAACTGCTGTAACGATGGCAATGGGATCAAAAAGTTATGTACCATAATATGTTTCATAACCTAAATGGTAAATAAAAATGTATATTCATCCCAGTAAAACTGTATTGTCTACACTGCAAATAAAAATGACTATAGATATGTAGTGGTACCACAGAGACAAGTTATGCTATAATTTATATGAATATCTAGTCAGATAGTTTCCAATTTGGCTAGATTAGAGTGACAAGTTATGAACAAAATGTCATTTTTATTTGCAGTGTATTTGGATTGAAAATCATGTGTATATTGGTCTTGTTTCCATGACATTGTCACACAAGATTTGTAGATTAATATATTTTATATAAATCCCTACAAAAATGAATTAGTCACACACAAGATTTGTAGATTAATATATTTTATATAAATCCCTACAAAAATGAATTAGTCACACACAAGTTCTTTTCAAAATGGCCACTATCAAATTAGAAAATATATATCAGGTCATTGTTATCAATATAAATTAAACTCAATAACATAAATATCATTTGAGTTAAGCCTTATTATTTAAACTGCTGCAAGCTATAATAAGTCAAGTTTGGGATTTCTTCTACAAATAATCAAACTTGTTTAATGAATTTTTTATTTATATGTAGTTGTTGTAGTTCCAGTAACAGGATAGATATACTTTTGGCTGTATCTCCGGTTACTGGATAAATAAACTATGGGTTATATATCCAAGAATTGAAATTGTATATTGCGCAAAATATTTGGTCGCATAGATGAAACTATGGTCTATATCTCTGGTAATATAAATTGAGCTATAATTTTGGTTGGGTAACTGGAGATTATTGCAATTTTATTTCCAGAGATATAGCCCTTAATTTTATTTATCTGGTTATATGACCAAAATTACAACACAATTTATAATTTTTATTACCAAAGACATAGCCTATTGTTTTATCTATCCGGTTATGTGACCAAATACTTTGTGCAATTTACGATTTCTATTCGGTATATATAACCCATATATTTAGCATATTTGTCAAAATACCAGAAATAGAGCCAAAAGTATATCTGTCTGGTTACCAGAACTATAACAACTTTGTTATTTATAATGGCTTAAGATGTCATCTTTTAAGAAACATTAAGGTATATTTACATTGAGTCAACTTTGTTAATCAATGAATCCATGAAATCATGTTTATCAGAGTGTTGTTGTTTGGTTTAATTTCTAAAGATTACTAGTCTATCACACCTTTATTCATATTTCCTTTACTTTACAGGAATAAATTGTGTTACTTTGCACAAGTAATGTGTGGTTACAGGAACATTAGTAGCACTCTACGCTCTCACATCAAATTATTTAACAATTATTCTCTATATAATTACATTTAACCTTGGTGTCCAATTAGGAAAGGTATATTATTGTAACAAATTTCTAATTAAAACAAATATTTGATATCAATACTTTTCAAAAGACTAAAGTATATAGAGAGTGATATTAATTTTTACTTTTATGTAGGTTATTTATCTTATGCAGTTTTTAACTTGAGATTGATAACTGGCTTGGCCTGGTAACAACCAGCATCTATATATTCTTTTCAGTATACTAATTCCTTTACATGTAGAATAGTTTTGGCTACTGTATGTTTATTAATAATACCTAATTCTAGTTGTCATTTTATCATTCACAGTTTCTGAACACCTTACAGTAAATATTTTATCCTGCAAAGTTAGATGATTTTATCTAAACATTTCTATTTGGTATTCAAACTGGCTAAACCTAATTTATAGGCAGTGTTTTACAGTAAAGCATGCCTATTATTTATATTGTTTTATATTCCATTTACAGCTAGAAAATGTAATATATCTGCAGAATTCAGAGCAATGATCATTTTTGTAATGTATAATAATATAATTAATTCATCTATAGATAGTTTGTCTACAGGGATGGAAGGGCCCTGTGAAAATAATTTCCATTCATTTTGTCTGTTCTCATCCCTGTACAATTGTTATATTAAGTCATGCCTTTTATATATATTCTCAGGGAAACCTTTAGTAAGCTTAACATTATCCCCATAATAGAAAGATACAATTAAGTTGTTAGAATTTATTTAGCTAATAGAACTAAAATAATTTTAATGAAAAGACTTTATTGCCAAATGATAACTAAACTTACAGTGGATTCCCTGTTTGGATTTGTTAACATTTTCATTGTAACAATACCCAAAATCTACTATAATTACATGGTTACTGGCATCAGATGTGACAGCTGGATGATTCACAAAATCATTTCTCAGTGAGACTTGTGACCCTCCCAAGTTGAGTAAACAATAATGTGATTTATTTGCTTTTAGGTTTAATACTCACATTTCTACCTTTAGGGAACACACAAATCACTGACAGTCAGTGATTTGTGATCTCTGTCTCCCAATAAGGGAGATAGAGGAAGTAACTAACATTCTCATTCTTAAGTGATCAACCAAGTTAAAATAATTTAGATAATTTGTTAACTTTTTGTCATGAATCAAAACGTTTTGATTTTCTTTGAGGTTATTAATAGGGAGACCATGTAGTGATCACCAGGATGAAATAAAGACTTCAAGTCAAACTTGAAGTTCAAGTTTCCTTCTAGAATATGGCCCTTAAACCCAGAAATATAATGTCTTTGCATGCCCCTTAATTTATACAAGAAATAGTAAACATGTATGTCTTTATAACTTAATAAATTACTCATTAATTTATATTTACAACTGTCTAAAGGATTACATGGGGCAGTTGTTATCATGTATAGTTCAGGTATAATTTTCTTACTAATCAAATAATTAGTTACAGTTTTCACAAATATTGTTTTCAGTTATAAATTTTTACTGAAAGCACAGGTTAACTGTTAAATATCTGATAGGTTTTAATCATATTATTGAAACGGTTGTATGTGGGGCCAGATGGTTTAGATTCTATGGATTACTCACTACCATTTTTGAATTCTCCCTATATATTTGAAAAAACATTAACTTTTATTATAATATGAACTACTTTTATGAAGTATGAGAACTGATTAGTTATTTTTTAGTTCTGCAATGTATGAATATTTATATATGGTATGTGTTCCTATTCAGAGTCTGACAGGAAAGCAAATTTATTCAACTATTTGTGAAATTTATTTTCAGGTTAAAGCATATTATTAAGGATTATATGAATTAATCAGACTTAGCAACAATGTGGACCATAGCCTATTAATAAAATACACTAAGCATTGATGCCGCCTGCTTTTTGTTTTATACAAAAGTCAACTGATTCAATAACTTCAATCCCTTTTCTGAAAAATGAGTAGTCTTACATATTTGATGACCATTCATATTTGAAATATTTTAGGGAATGAGTTCTGCAACTACAAACGGTGATTTAAAAAATGAAATTGACGAGAGCTTGTATAGCCGACAGCTGTAAGTATGACGTATAGCTAATAATATTTAGAATTGTTGAACTCACCACTACCTGTTAATGGCTGTTCTGCTCAAAGAATCCAGGCAATTTTAAAAATAGTTTAGTTCATTATCAATATTGAAATTTATGTTCACATATGATGATTGGGTAAAGCAAGCTTGTTGTATATTTTTAGCTACGTATTGGGTGCTGATGCTATGAAACGTATGGCAAGATCCAATGTATTAATTTGTGGTCTCGGTGGACTCGGTGTTTCAATAGCGAAAAATGTAGTCCTTTCCGGAGTGAAAACCGTGACAATCCACGATAATAAAGTTGCTCAATCTTCAGATTTAGCTTCACAATTTTTTATTCGTGAATCAGATATCGGTAAGAACAGAGCCATCGTATCCCAACCCCACCTAGCTGAACTCAACAATTATGTACCAGTACATGCGGACACATCAGACAAAATATCTGACGCCCTACTGTCCAAATTTCATGTGGTTGTTCTAACTGACAGTGATATGGATGAGCAACTCAGAATCAGTGACTATTGTCATCAGAATGGTATTTTTATCATTGTTGCCAAGATGGCTGGTCTATTCGGTTACATTTTTTGTGATTTTGGTGAGAAATTTATTGTGACAGATTCGACTGGAGAAGAACCATTATCCGTCATGATTCAAGGTGTTGACAAGGTAAATGAAAATGACTTCATTACAATTTCAATTGTGTGTTATTGGTAGATTGATACTATTGGGTTGTTGTCTTCTTCTCTCTGATATGATTCAACTACAGTAGTATTTTTATTTATCCAGTCCAAGGATGGTATTGTCATGTGTCTAGAAGAAACCAGGCATGGATTTGAAGATGGTGACTATGTTACTTTCCGTGAAGTGAAGGGAATGACTGAACTAAACGGTTGTGAGCCACGGAAAATTAAAGTTATTGGTCAGTTACTTAATCTGATAATTCTTAAGCTTACCTATTCTATTTTAATATTAAACATTCAATAATTGTTATTATATTTTAGGACCTGAGGCCTTTTCTATTGGAGACACAAGTGGTTTATCTGATTATATAAGTGGCGGCGTATGTTCTCAAGTTAAGATGCCTGTGAAACAAAGTTTTGTAAGTCTGTTGTGCTTGTTTGTTATTTGTATATGGCATTCGAATTGGCCTAAAACGAAGCTCCAAAAAGGACATATCTAAAATGTGTCGATATAGACGAACTGTTTCTACTCTGTAATAGGAATTCCGCAGCGACAAATTAAAAGTGACGCTGTAGGCGAAGTCGCTATGAGCAAAGCCAATTCTACTGTTACAGATAGTTTGGAATTCATAATGGGATGGATTATTTATTCAGGGAGAATTGTCTATTGTTTACTTTTGTTTCCTATTATTTTAGAAAAGCCTCCGTTCATCACTCGCCGAACCAGAATACGTGTGGAGTGATTTCGCTAAATTTGACCAGCCCGGTCAGCTACACATTTTGTTTCAAGCGATGGAGTCCTTCATTAAAAAGCGTGGCGGTGCTCCTCCTAAAGCGTGGAGTAGATCAGACGCTGAATCGTTTATTCAAGAAGCGAAGGCGTTCAATGACTCTGCTTCATCAAAACACACGAAACTGGACCAGATAGATGAAAATTTAGCAAAGAAATTTAGCTACGTTTATGCTGGTGCCATTGCCCCTATGCAGGTATCTGTTTTGCAGTTAATTCATTTAAAATAAAGCTTAATTATTCGATGAAATTCGCTAGCTGAACCACTTAAACTGAAATGTTCCTTAATATTTGTAGGCTGTACTTGGTGGTATTGCTGCTCAAGAAGTTATGAAAGCTTGTACCGGTCGTTTCAATCCTATTAAACAGTGGTTCTATTTTGATGCCATTGAATGTCTCCCGGAAAATATCGATAATTTGACCGAAGCTGAAACTGTCCCCGATAATTCGAGATATGCTGGTCAAGTGAATGTCTTTGGTAACACTTTCCAAAAGAAGTTGAATGTTTTAAAATATTTTGTGGTCAGTTTATGCTTCATTTAATTATTTCAAAATGTTGATAATGTATTGTACGTTGTTGTATATTGTATATCTGTTGTTTCGCTGTTAAGGTCGGGGCTGGTGCAATTGGATGTGAACTTCTGACGAATTTCGCTCTAATGGGTATCGGTGCTGGTAAAAATGGTTATGTAGTTGTCACAGACATGGATATAATCGAACGATCAAATTTAAACCGACAATTCCTGTTCAGGACTTATGATATTGGAAAACTGAAGTCACAAGCCGCTGCCACTGCAGTCAAAGCTATGAATCCTAATGTTAGTCATCATGCAATTGTTTGTATTTAGTAGTGAACCACTGACTGTAAGATTGTGGTGTGACATTTTTATTTTTCATTGATATAAATGACTGTAATTATTTTAGATGAACATACAAGCACATGACAACCGTGTGGGACCAGAAACTGAAGAGGTTTACAATGACTCGTTTTTCGAAGCGCTTGACGGTGTTGCCAATGCATTAGATAATGTAGACGCTCGTGTCTATATGGATAGACGCTGTGTCTATTATCACAAGTCACTTTTAGAATCTGGCACATTGGGTACAAAAGGGAACACTCAAGTTGTCATTCCGTTTCTCACTGAATCTTATTCTTCATCGCAGGTAAATACTGTCATATTGTCATTGATATATCAAGCGGTATTTGTATTTTATGGGGTATCATCCGGAGATACATTCTTACTTTCCGATATTAATATTATCAAAATTCGTAATATTCGCAGTCAATTAATTATGTTTACATATATAGGATTGTATTGATGGTGTTGAATCATTAAAATGGGCTCCTTTGTACAATAATTTCGTAAACTCGTTACTATATTTAATCGATTTTTATTTTCTCTTGACCAAGATGTACCAATGAACACATTTTACAAAATAAGGGAGATAAATCTATCATATGCTTCCCGCAAGGTAGCACATCGAAAGTCATCACGTGACCATCCTGAACAACATGTCAACAGGAATCTTGCGCACAGGGCGGGTGGTGGAATGATCACGTGATGGAAAATCTGTTGAGTGGGTTCTTATCAGAGATATTTACACCCAGTATGAGTCTCACAGACTAAGACAGGCCCTCTATCAGGCGGATTACAAATACAAAACAGAGCTCCCGGCATTTCTGGGAGTTAACCATAACCGAGATTTTTGTGATATCTATTGGATTATTAATTGAGTATATATGTTGTATGATCTCTCTGGATTTTTGATGTTCTAATGCACACGTGTATTTTTTAAAATGTTTCATTTTAGGATCCCCCAGAAAAGTCTGTCCCAGTGTGTACTCTGAAGAATTTCCCATATCAAATTGAACACACTTTACAATGGGCCCGAGATCTCTTCGAAGGTTTGTTCTCTCAACCTACAGAAACCGCTTTGCTTTACATGGAAGTAAGTAGTCGGCGTACCTTGCTCTATTATACGTATGCTATAATATTTAAGCTTTGCATCATTCAACTAATGTGGCTGACAGTGTCTCGGATTTACAAGATATGTGAGAGACGAGTTGTTGTCATAGACGGATTAACCGATTTTATCCATTCGACCGAATAAATTCAGGGTTCATACAGGTCCTTCATCATAAAATTATCAAAAAAACAAATACTTAGTTATATTTATACTTTTTCAGAATCCTAAAAATTCGCGAGGCAAAATTTAAAAAAGCTGCTGCTCGTCTAGCAACTAATAAACACGTATTCTTTATATATTCAAAAAAATGATCAATGCTTCTATAACAATTTTTAATATTAAATTTATTTGGTAAACTTTGGGTAAACCTTTCGAAAGATTTATAAAAACAAGGTCCTTTTTAGACTTGCTGAAAATTGTGTACGAACCCTGGCATATGTATAGTACATACATTTATAATTGATTATTAAACCTGGTATACTATTAATTGTGAATAGCGTGTCTGTCTGTCTTGTAATTTTTGTATTTGTTATAATTATCTCAGGATCCGGTAAAATTCATGGACCGTACTATGTCAATGCCAGGTGCTCAACCTCAAGAGACATTGAATCAATTGAAGAACATCTTGGTGACTCATCGACCGCATAATTTCCAAGATTGTGTTCATTGGGCTCGACATCTCTGGCAGGAACACTTCCACAATACTGTCGCACAGTTGCTCTATAATTTTCCAGCAAATCAAACCACCCGCTCTGGCGCACCCTTTTGGTCAGGCACTAAACGCTGCCCCCATGCCCTGAATTTTGACACGAATAATGTACACGGTGTTTCATTATTAGAATTAATACCGACCTACAGCATGACAAATTCATTCATTTTTCATTCTTATTTTGTTTGTAGGAGACTTATCTTAGCTTCATTATGGCAGCAGCTAATATTCGCGCGTTTATGTTTGGAATTCCCGAGTTGCGAGATGAAGCGAAGGTAATTTCTATGGTTAACGGTGTATCGGTACCCCCATTCGTTCCTCGTGACGGTGTCAAGATCGATACTACTGAAGCTGAAGCACAGGCCCGTTCAGATAATGCCAATTCCGATGATAATGTTTTAGAAGAATTGAAAAAGTCTATTCCTAGTCCAGGTACGATTGAACTTCTAATAAGTTAATTCTTGGGTAAAGATTTACAGTCTACTCTCGACCTAAAGTTGTGGAGCGGTATAATTTTTACAGTGTGTACTAAATGATCCTCATTTTGACCTTTTTATTCTGACCCCAATCCTTATTGTCTTTCACTTATACACCGTATTAAGTTCTCCATCTAAACTTGTTCACATTTGCTTGTCATTTGTATGTATTTTTAAAATTTTAGATAAACTTAAAGATCTTCGAATTCACCCGGTTGATTTTGAGAAGGATGATGATAGCAATTTTCACATGGACTTCATCACCGCAGCATCTAATCTCCGAGCCGAGAATTATGACATCCCTCCTGCCGACCGCTTAAAGAGTAAATTAATAGCTGGAAAAATTATACCCGCTATTGCTACAACCACCAGTTTAGTGGCTGGACTCGTGTGTTTAGAGTTGTACAAGGTGTGTAATAAAAAATGTTTAACATATTCTTTGTAAGATGTTATCCTACCATAGATACTATGTAAAATCAATTTTTTAAAATTTTCGTTTCAGCTCGCACAAGGTCATGAAAATATTGAACTTTACAAAAATGGATTTGCTAACTTAGCTTTACCATTCTTTGCCTTTTCTGAACCGTTGGCACCTCAAAAGCAGAAATATTACGACAAGTCATTCTCACTGTGGGACAGATTTGAAGTCGACGGTGAAATCACTCTTCAAGAATTCATGAATCATTTTGCCAAGCAGGGTTTAGAAATCACGATGCTCTCGCAAGGAGTATCCATGATATATTCCTTCTTCATGCCATCTGCTAAAAGAAAAGAGCGCCTCGCTATGCCGTAAGTATATAATGCAATTCGTATATACCATCTATCTATTACATAAATCAAGTTCACTACTAACAGTTTGTATTTATTTATTTTCTCTTTAGACTGAAGACTGTTGTAGAAACTGTTAGCAAAAAGACCATTCCAAAACACGTGAATGCACTTGTTTTAGAAATGTGTTGTAACGATAAGGATGGAGAGGAGATTGATGTTCCCTATGTGAAATACAACTTGAAGAAATGAATAAACCTTTTCAAACTATGTACTAAATTCCAATGACTTGTTTAACTATCAAAATTTGGAGGATTGATATTTTATCTGTGACAAAGCATAAGTTCTTCACATCCCATGAGTGATGTAGTTATGTAACAAACAATTGGTTCATATTCAGTTTTTTAGGATGTGTTATTCAGTCATATTTTATTTAAATTCATTAATGTTAGACAAATCAATCATTCTAATAATATACAGAAATTCCTCTTTATTTAAATCTTAATCGTAGTATTTGTTTGGAAGCATATATTTTTCTAAATTTTCAATTCTTCTGCTGCTCTTGACCTGGATCGTGTCAGTCGTGTTCTCCTTCACATAGAGAGTATTTCAATATAATATACTAATACTTTAAAATACACTACATAGTTATTAATAATGTTATTGCATTTTCGACAGGAAACATATTCTCTGCAAAATAAATGTCTAAAATTTTCTTTATTGTCTTATGTCTTTATTGACGTATGCTACTGAAACCGTTTTCATTTGAATTAAAAATTATTTTGATTTACACACTAGTATTTCATTCGAAATATGATAAGATCTAGTTGAACGGTATTTAAATTTCACAGTTTAATTACAATAAATATACAGTCTACTCTTTGTTAAGGCGTGCTAAATAAGAGAGAATTAAATTAATATACCTACGCGTGTATGTTAATTTAAATTAGCAGATGAGATCTGAATGCTATAAATGGGAATCATTTTTTTGCAGTGGATTTATTGTATATTATGCATATAATTAATAATTAGTGAAAGAGCATAATGAAGAAGTGAATTATACTTTGTGTAGATAAAAATTGATTGCCATAGCCAGTCACTGATTTATTCTCTGCGGTACCTATGCCTCAATCGGTCGATCGATCAGAACCACACATGCCTATACTTTCAGCAAGTAATATTCTTGTCATTGCGACTAATAAACACACTGCGGAAAACAGACTCACTTCACGGCTAGATCTAAAAAATTGAATCACTCATTTTGGCTATTGCATGAAATTCATCAATTTTCAAATTTTTTCAATGTTGTATTTACACCTAGAGATACCAAATTCTATAATTTTTCTCTATTTCTCCATCTCCCATATGCTGCTTTTTGATAGATAATTTCATTAAGCCTTCCCCTTCAAACTAGATGAATTCTCTTACTTCTTACCATAATTGATATGCAGTTTTCCACTGAAGGCAAGATAATGATGTGTTTTTTCTTATATTTCTTGTTGTCAAGTTGATTTCACTTGAAAATACTAAAGATTATCAAACATAAGGCATGAATTTACGGGTAAATATTTAAGATTTATGAAGAATGTTGTGAATATGAATTAAATTGTTTTAACATAGCATATAAAAGCAATTTAATTTTACCATTTTGTTTGAAATTTCTCACTTGCGGTGATTGTCGTAATTAATATATGAAAATTATTATTATTTGCTTGAAAAATTCTAGTTTAAAAAAATACTTTTCCATAATATCTTCCTACTTGATGTGTGCACATTTTGGTCCTAAAGAGATGTACAGATTAGGGTCAGTCAAATGGCCTGATGTTAAATTCTAGCCTGGGGGTATGCACATTGCACCAGAACATCACAGTTTGCAATGTATATTAGTGTAAATTTGTTCCAATGTATATAAATTTTTGATTAGAATTCAAGGAAAAATAATAAGCAATAGTTATTGAGTTTATATTCAATTAGCTGTGGTATGTTAAATTAAAATATTGATATTTGAACAAATTGAATATGAATTCTAGGCAATCCTACGGAATCGAACAGTAAATTGTTTATTGAAAAAATAAAACAATAATTAATCCAATGATAATTTATTAATCTTAATAGATAAAAAGAAATTACATTGAGAATGTTACTTAAATATCATTAAATAGTGATGGATCCAATACAGGATATTCCAAAATTGGCATTCAGGGAACTGACTATGCCACATGAACTCTTGTAGATGGGAGTTAAATAGTGCATCAGAAGAGCCATGCATTGACCAAAATCAGGATTTACAGTTCCCCCAGTTTCCTTCTACTGTATTTGTATGAATCATGGGGGAGCACATGGTATTAAAATTTAAAAATTCTGCTTGAAAATTAATGTTAAAATAGTTTAATAAAATTAAATAATTTATGGTTCGATTCTGTAGGATCACCAAATTCTATATATAAAGATAAAATTTTTTACTTGAAAGAACAAATTATATAGCTAACATTATAACAATATTGCTAACAACCTAGTCAAATTCAACAAATATGGACTTATGATGGAATTAAGTAATTAAATATATATATATCCCCAAATGTATGAAAAGTTAATCAGATAATTAGATGAAGTTTGGATTAGCCGACAATCATACATCTATTATACATAATATTGTACTATTATGTAGTGCATTATTTGCTATGTCAGCATGTTTTACCATCATGAATGCATAATATAAAAAATTCACATTTGTTACTTTAAGTCATGTCAGTACTTCTTTTCAGAGCAGGACAGGGTATAACGTTAATACATTAATACAATAACATAATAGTAATACAGTAATAATAGTAATAAAATAAATAATAGTAATAATAAAACACAATATAATAACAATATAGCATGAATGACTATATAGAGCAAAGAGCTTTATAGTTACTAATGCGCTAAGCATCTCTCCATGATAAATAATGCCATAGAACTTTATAGAACTGAGATTCTACATGGACCATGGCATCCACAAGGCTCAAAATTGCATAATAAAAATTCCTCCAGAGCAGTTGATACATTGATACACCTGCGCAATGAGAGGGCAGACAGAATAGAATGGACTCAAACTCCAATGTGCCTAGGGAGGCAAAAATGAGAGTATAAAACAGGTACTACATTAGTTCCACATTTTTAGCACCTACAGTCAACCAACAAAGGAAATACTATAGATAATGTTTGCACAAAACTAAAACTAAGGAAATGTATATATATATATATATATATATATATGGTATTTGTTCATATATCTCATTTGGAAATCAGATTAGCCACAGTTTAGATTAGAAAATATTTCTACCATACTATTAGATACAAGTATTATTGGTTCTGAATATGATGTTCAGATTGATTAGCCAAGTTCAGATTGGCTGGAGTAGACTATAATTTTAAATTTGTTGATCTAATAATTTTTTTCTTCATTAGCTAATAGTATATATTCATATTTCTGAGCCTAATTAATTCCATAATTTATCACACTTATTCCAATTTATTATCTATAAATATTTGTCACATTTTACTGCAATTCATGTGTGTTAATAGCATCTCCTCTGAGATTATATACAACCACCAAATACAATGTATATTGTTAAACTAAATGTTATTTAGCATCAATTTAGCTAAAATCAAATAATCAAATATTTAGCTAAAATATAATTACATATTAACTGTTACTTTTTACTCATAGATTTATATATGCATAACATTTTATGTTTTTTATCATCATGTCTTGCTTCCTTCTCCTTACCCTCATGTTTCATTCTATGGATAAAAAATTACCACTTTCAAAGAATATAAAATCTATTCTCAGATCATTCACTAGCAGCTACATTGACATTACTTCAGAGTTTTCATACGTTCTCTCCAACAATTGGTATAATCAAATTTGCCAACACACCCAGATCATCTCATATTATAAAAGTGACTTTTGTACTGATAACTGCAATCTCAAAATTCAAAACCTCTCTACCTGATATGAGAATAATGATCTCAGTCTTAACTTATCAAAAACTAAATCTCATTCAAATCTCCTATCTATCTGGTCATCAATATTATCTGCAGAGTCAACAACCTCCACATCTTTGGCATGAAGTTCAATGAGAAACTAAATCAGGACTCTCATATTGAAACTATCATCTTCTTGGCATCCAGATGTATTCATTGGTCTCAGGATTCTTGGTCAATTACAAGTCAATTACTTTCCAAAAAGAACTTATCCAAATTGACATTGCTAACATTTTTAGATATATACTGAAATACAGCTGTTAAGTTTTTGTTGGTCTAAATACTTATCTGGCCAACGATTTAGAGTGCAGCAATCTCTGATAACAACCACACTCTTAATAGGCGAATACCACACTGACTGAAGCAATCAGGCAACTTTCATTCTCAGTGTCTTGTCTTCCGTTTTTTTAGTAAAAAAGTTAAATGTCATTATATAAGATTTCTAGTTTTATATCAGCAAAGTAATTTGTCCTGGATTTTTAATATTATGAATGCTCCATTAAATGATTAAATAATAGTTTAATAATAATATCAAATATTAGTCAATTATATTTTGCATAGTACATAAAAATGATTATATGATTTGATATTCCCTGTTTTGAACATTTCATTCCCAAGAGTACATTGCTGGGATTTATTTAATATTTTAGAGTCTTTGAATTGAATTTAATCATATTGATTTGCTAATTAATTTCAGTTAGCAAGAAAAATTTCAAAATTGGCTTTAAAGAAACATTTCATTTAGTGGTAAGTAACCAGCTAACATATTGTTAATACCTCGTTAATATTTAGATGAATTTGAAGCATTCTTATAATTCTGATTGCAAATACAGGACAATCTGGTTAAGTTACTTGAATATTATTCACTCCCTTATTCCTGAAAGGAAACAAATTTGACCATCAAGTTACAACGATAGTGATGGAGATAGTGCCCTTTACTTTGAGAAATAGAGTTGAGACTCCACTGATAATTTGGCAAACTGCTTCTATTCTTTACTTTTCCTATTCTTATTTTGTTTAATGGATTTCATATTTAGAATCGTCACTTTCGTCATCCTCTCACCATATTCAAAAGGAACAAAGTGATAATTCCCTCCTCTGGCAGAGCATTTATGGCGAAGAGTAAGTTCGAGTATGTGAAGCTATTTGAAGCTGATGATAGCTGCCTGCCTAATACTTGGATTGTTGTTCGAATCGATGGCAAAGGCTTTCACCGTTTCTGCGAAACTCATCAAATGGAGAAGCCAAACGATCCTCGGTGCTTGAATTTGATGAATCGTTCAGCGGCCTCTGTGATGAACAGTCATGTTGATATCATTTTGGCTTATGGACAGTCGGATGAGTTCAGCTTTGTTTTCAAAAGAAATTCTAATACTTACAACAGGCGCAGCAGGTAAGTTGCTAAGGATAAATCAATACCTAAATGATTCTTATTTTATTCTTTATTGACTTCTTCTTCAGTGGCTAATATAAATATAATCAAGAACAATTAATTTGAACAAATGACAAGAGTTATTCAATCTCTCTTGTTAATAAAAAAATTCAGAACTTAGATCTACACAGTAATTTCTTTAGACTCGCAAATGAAAAGAACCTTGAGAGAATGTTAATTTTAAAACGTTCAGATAAAGTTTGGACGAATCAGAATGTAGCGAAATGATCTAGGATGAAATATAGAAGAATTCTAACTAGGAATGTGTTTAAAAGGATACAATTCAAGTTGAAAAGGACTGAAGGCCTTGAAAATGAAAATTCTCTAAAGAATGATTGGGAAGATAGAAATGAGAGGATTTATGGTCAAGGGTCAATATTAGAAAAAATCCCTGTGCAGCTTGAGAAAGAGTAAGTCTTGAATATTGAATAGAAATATGACGACAAAGTGAACAGTAAATAGAGAAAATGACATTAGAGGAACTACAGGAAATATCATGAAATTAAACAATACATTGTTTACTATATTAGGTAAAGTTTATATGATGTCTAGCTAAAGCTTTCCGATTCAAATCGAATTAATTAATTAAATTAGAACTGTGGGACTTATTGATTTATTGCTTTAAACAGATTAAAGAAGTAACTTCTTCCCAATAATTCCCAATTTATTTATTTATTCTATTGTAGTAAGTTGATGACAACTGTTGTATCACAATTTGCAACCGCCTTTGTATTTCATTGGTCGAAATTCTTCACCAATCAAGAATTGCAATACCCACCAGCGTTTGACAGCCGTGTTGTTCTTTATCCCACCAATCAAAATCTTCGCGACTATCTCAGTTGGAGACAGGTTGATTGTTAGTAAGACATTCGTTATTAATTTTGTTGTAGATGATTTTGTAGAAAGAATTAGGGCTCCTAATATAATTTAACCACGACTAACAAAAGGTTTGGAAATTTGGAAGGAATCGGAGCTTGTCATTCTATTCAAGAAAGGAGATAATTAAGAAGGATTTGAAAAACTAGCGCCCAATCAGCTTACTGTCACAAGTGTATAACATTTTCACCAAAATTCTGACAAAGTGAATGGAAAGGAAAGATTCTAGATGAGAATCTTACTGGAGAACAGGCAGGATTCCGCAAGCAATTCGACACCATAGACCACATTCACACTATCAATCAAGTCCAGGAGAAGTGCAGGAATTTTAATATGTCTTTGTGTCTTGTGTACATAGATTTCGAAAAGGCTTTCGATTCAGTAGAGAAACCGAAGCTATTATTCAGGCGTTAACAAAACAA
>JAYJLU010666588.1:0-27999 GCA_036873645.1 Minona dolichovesicula | reverse complement strand
GTTAGTTCTTCTGCTTTCTTTTTTGTTATTTTCCATTTATCGTAGTGCTCATTTTTTGCTTCTGTAAGCCATTTCTTTGTAAAAAAAATATTAAAATCGGCCATAGCTATATGATATTTTGAACTTTGCCAAGTTATAATGGTGGAGATAGGATTAATATCTACTATCAAGAGTAGGAACTCGTATGAGTTTCATTGTGGTTCACTTTAACTATTGGCAACTCGACTGCAATCACCTATACTTAAGAGTGATTACTTCTTGAATACTAATGGGATACAAAACAAACTCATTAAATATCCTAATATTTTTTATAAAAGGCTTTTTTAAACACACGTATAGTTCAGAATGGAGTTCTTTAGGATATTACTACTTAATATAATAGATTTTGCATTTTGTCAACAAGATTATCAAGGAAATAATAAATTTAATCAATATTTCAGTCTTGCAGCCAATTAGAATTCAGCATATATATGTATAAATAATACCTTTTTATTATTCTCTGCGAGTCTACATATTTAATTTATAGGTTTGTGTATATATTGTTAAATAAAAAATATGGGAGCCTAAAAAAGTTGAAAAAGAAGTGCTTACACAAAAGTGTTTTAACTGAGTGTTAATGCCTTTTTTTGAATGCTAGATCCATAATGGAGAGTTAAAAGAAAGTCAATTAAATTCTAAGGTCCCTAAAATATTTGAATAAGTTTCTCAACAACAGAAGATTAGTATTATGTAGTGCATACATACATACATATAATTATATGAAATCTTGAAAAGGCAAACAGTTGTTAGAGATTGAATGACAATAATGATTGAGCAAAAGTAATAAGGAGTGAGTGTATAGTATGTATGTATGTAGGTATACGCAATACCAGACTGTAAACTGCTACTTACAGAGCTGTGATCATATAATATGCATACAGTTTATTAAATATACATAGCTTACCTATATCCATAATAAAGTGGCATAAGGCTGACGCTTTAATAGCTATACTACCTATACTAGTCATGCATTCTCTCTCTCAACAGCTTTACTTGAGGAGTATAGTGTTAGAAAATTACTGCAGCAATGACGTGCGCGGCAGCGGCAGCCTATATAGTCAAGTTAACAACCTATCTATATACACGCCGTGTTATCTATCAGGAGGAGCACCACAGCAAAGCTTAAAGAATTAGAAAATGCAAAAGATGATGACTACGAGGAGGAGCAGGCAGGCAGGCAGGCAGGCGATATCTCTGCCAGCGGGCTGTCAATCATCAAGAATTAAATGTATGTACACCGCAAAATAGATGACAAGACACCTATTCAAAACTGGCGCGTACCGACATTGTCAGGCAACAGCAATCAACCGAAATCCACACTTATTATACCGCATGATGAGGATTACCAACCAACTAAATGTGACGCGCACATTATATATTCATATGCAATGCAATGCAACCTGTCTGTCCATTTACAAAAGGCAAATAAATACACCATAGGTACCCCACTACTCCAAGTGTTTCATTTTTTTAAATAGAAAAAGTAAATTCAAATAAAGTAACTATATCAATGATATTACCTCAGCTAAATATGCAGAATAAATAATAAATGCATCCAATTAATTCATTCTTGAATAAAAAAGAGCTGTCTGAAAACAACAGTCTAATCATTTCAAAAGTAAGACAACAACAGTTGTCCAAACCGATCTATTCAAAATTTTCTTTCAGATTCAATATCTCTTACGGTACTTACGGCTACAATTTACGATGTGAACTTTCGTGAACTAAACATCGGAACAAAATGTACCCTCCATACCAATTGGTATATGGATGTTTCTTTCAATGATGTGAAATTTCAAGGGTTATAGGAAAACTATATAAGCATGAAAGAGAGAGAGAGAGTTATAATAAAGATATAATAAAATATTTCATAGACATTATATTGATAGCTTTTATTTCACTAATAATTCATAAATATCGCTGCAGTATAGGTGATAAACCTTTGATAAAGGCAGCTGTTTGAAGTTTGATGATATTTAGGTACAGACTTCAATTGTTAAGACACGCTTCTAACATTTAAAATTAAGACACTTCACATTCCTCCATTTCGTTTAATCTTTCATGTAGAACAAAAAACAAATCAATTGACAAAAATTGAATGATTATTTTTTTTAAATTCCAAAATATTTGAACCACGTGATATGTGGTTCAGTTAAGCTATAATATATAAATGTATGTATCTCTAAAGTAAACTCTAACTAAAATGAAAAACTTTAGTTCATCAACTTTATCAGCTCCCCCTCTTATTCTTGCATTTCTTAAACTAACCTATACCCATATGTTATGATACTCTCAGAAAGATGTACCTTGATGATTGTTTTTATATTAGTAAATTTAAAAAATGATTTATGGCTGTTTATTACAGGAATTGCAGAAATTGTGACAGAGAGTGTGTGCTATAAATAACTTTCATTTAACTAACGTGTTGGAATGATGTGAATATAATTGAATCATGCCAAATATTTGAATTGAAAATTTAACAATTTTAAGTACATATATACAAACTAGGTATATGGTGAAAATAAAGTTTATAATATTAATGCTAATCAGGTATAGGGAAAAATAAACTCTAAATAATCGCATTCTATTGAAGTTCTATCCACGCAAATCAGATCGAGTTTAATAATAATATAACAATCATATTGGAATTAGGGGAACTACCTATCTGATTACCGTATAAAAAATAATTTAGTGAACTAATAATAATTATAAGTCAAAGCTTATGTCGGATTGATAGATGGCGGTACCTTGACAAATATAAAGCGACAGTAATATTTAGCCGCAGCATAATGTGAAACACAAGAATGAGAAAACCATCGAGTCGATAACAATATTGGCGAGATAACATCACAAGAACGAGAAAGACAAATTACTAATGCTTCGTTCGCTATATCCTGGCTATGCTTCACTTATGAATGAGCAAAATGTTAGATTTAATATGGCAAGGATAGAGAGCGAGCGAGCGAGAGAGAGAGAGTTTAGCTTCATATAATTAGACTGACTGCTGCTAGTGTAGCGCTTAACAGTGTTTTACTATACTGAATTGTGGTGAGGGATCGTATAATTTATGGCTGATGTTTCAATCATAATACCAAATTATAGCAATAATAAAATTAATTACTAGGCGGAGTAAGTCATGCTGGAAAAACAGATAAATGAGGAGGGCGTCATCAAATTTTGCGATCCCAATTTAATGGCACTCAGAGATTCTAATCATCGTAATGATTATTATTATTACTACAACTACTTACATATTATTGGATTCATACAAACGATATAATAATTCATGTGAAATGTATAATAGAATGTCTCAGAAAGAAATTCAGGCTTTTGCAAAAAATATGAAGTTCAATAAAACAGTTGACCAACATTCAACTTGAATATCATGCGCTTTCTACATCATTTATTACTGCTGCTGTGTTTCATTAAGAAATTGAATCCCTTTTTAATTCTTTATATTGAAGCATGGGAAATTCTTGTTTGCAAGAAAGCTTATAAGTTCAACAGCATGATTTTTAAAACTGTCTTCACAGTGAGATTCGAAGTCTTTTATCAATCGAAACTATTGAGTCATTCGTGGCATATAATCATATTATTTGCAGTTTTCAGTTGGAATCATATAATCCACTGAAAATAATACGTCAACTGTGATGAGGAAACCAAAGTTCTAAGTATTCGCCTCTAATGATTTAAAAACCGTTTTGCAGAGAATCATTATTTGCTTCTAAAACTTTCGACACTTCTGATATTTATTTTACTGCAGTCTTCTTAAAAGTCGGTTCTAACACCACGTTTCATTATCCTCTCGTCCTTGTTCGAAATGTTTATTTCATTACTTGTACTCTTAGGTCAGTCATGAAATCTTCACTTATTATAAAGAATTCCTTAATTGAAACTTAATGAATAGACAAAAATATTTTCTAGCAGCCTGTAAATTAAAAGTTTCAATTTGCGTTATTCAAGTTCATTATATTATTAAAATACACTCACAAATCCAGAATGAGACCCATTCGTGTAGGTAGCATAGGGTGATAGAAAATAGCCAGCGAGACGAGGGTCGGCAAAGGGAACTTTCAAAACTAAACATTTTGAACACATATGTTATAGAAATAGTTGAAAAAAGTAAGCTTATATATATATATATGTTAAAAATCAATAATACTTCTAAATAAAATATCATTTTAAAAGTGCAGTAATTCTCGGTATATATCTTTGCATAAATGCATGATGTAATAAAAGTTGCTTCAAATGAAAAGATCATACATAGCGTATTATAATAGAAATTATATTATCTGCCATTATAGAACCACCAATTTCATGTTGTAAGCTCTCTAAAACGACCAAAGTTGAATAAGGGAATTTGTCAGACGTGGTATAACGAAAAATTTAGGGTGCAATCATCACACAATATTTTAAGAGTAGAAACTCAATTGTAAGGATAATTATAAGGATAATGTAATGAAATTCTTAAAATTCATGATTTGGACAAATAATAAGGTTTATTTTATTGAAATGGTAGTGAAAATTGTAAATGACTCACATGAGGCACCTCCATTCTTTGTTAAAAAATCGAAATCAAGGGGCACCTAATGATAAAATAGAATTAGTCATTACAAATCAATTAATAATTTATTACCAATAATAAAATAAACAACTTTTAAAAAGTATGAATCAATATTCAGAGACAATACAGATACATAGTATGTAGCATGTAAAAATACTATGCAGTTGATCTATACAACCAATCTACTTCACAAGTAATATCACGAATGTGTATCAGTCTATATCAGTTTAATTTAAACAGACTTTTCACTAGTTTGTTTAGCTGAGAAACAGTTTTAAAATGGCATGGCTGAAGATGCTTCATAATAATTATTTGTTTAAATTATCTTTAACTATAAAGATAATATATTGATTAGCAAGTGATTATTAAATTCATTGAAGTAATTAAATTAACCTTTTATGTTTATGTAAATGAAATTGAAGTTGAAATTGATAAATGATTTCATTTCCTATGGTGTTGTAATCTATCTGATTTAAGAGGAATGATGCATTACATTGAGTAACTTTATAATGATTAGCATAAAAATTGATTCATAATCATGGATCCAAAAATGTGTAAAAGAAAGGTCAACTAAGAAACTCTTTGGATTGAACATTTTGTTAAAAATATTGCTTAAATATCCAACTCCATGCACTGCAACTGGACTACTTTGTAAATAAAATGTATAAATCATTTATAACCATGTTTCAAATTTCAATAGAGAATAAAGGGAAAACCTTAACACAAATAAAAATTTAGTTTAGTTTAGCTAATTTTACTATTGAGTAAGAGACCCTGAATGTTTATGGATAATGGATTAATTAAATAATATGATATACTTTAACAAATGAGCTTATGACAAAAAACATGCCTTTTCTGATATACATAAATGGCTCTTAAAGTAGATTAAAAATTGAAATTGAAATTAATTTAATCTATATAAATGTTAAGTTATTCAATATCTGCATAATTTTGTATGTGACTTGATATTTGGACACAAAACAAAATGTATATGTTGAATTTCTAAATTATCTTATATTCTAAATCTTGAATATTTATTCACTTTGACAATACAATAAAAGACTGACTATACTAAAATTTAGTTTGTGTACAGATATTAATAATGGCAACATGAGCTGAACCTCTTACAATAGTAAAAGAAATGATCCTATAGTTTAGCAGGATAAAATAGGAATTTATTCCATTACAGATGTATATTTTTATAAGTAAGGATCTAAACATTGTTGTATCGTGACTGTAAAGTAATGAGCAAATGAGAAAATCCTCATGAAGAAAATTAAGCTTCAGAAGACTATATTGATCTTCAATTTTGCTGTGTATTCAAAAGCATTCTATAATATAATTTTAGTAGGTATATGTGGATTTTTGGTTTTAACTAAATTTTTACTTTAGGTTTAATGGCAGAAAATATGAAATATATTCCATATTTGTAAGACTAACAGGGGCAGATCCAGAACTTGATCCAAGGGGGCTGTGTCCTAAAGGTATAACTTATTTAGGTTATTTACTATGATATAATAAAAATTTACTAAAAAATAAAAGACACAAACAGGGCCTGACCAAAAGAATAGAAAGGTGCATTAACCCTCCTGACTAAGAAATTATTATATTTCACTTGTATTATGAATTGTCAATTATTGTATTGCACATTTAATTAAGGTGAGCTGAGCCATAAGGAAAAAAAATGTGTAAGTTTTTTTCCATTTGTAAGAGTAATTACTTTTAAAAAAAATTATAAGATTGGGTTCTAGGTATAAAATGATTATTAATATTCTTAATTATATTATGCATACATATTTAATCTTAACATGAAAAGTCAATAAGGTAACTATATCATTACATATTTGTTTCTTTGGTAATTTTCTAATATGAAAGTTATTAGAGGTGCCAAAATTGACTATTAAAATTCTTTCTTTACATTATAAAATACAAAAAATGACTATTTTTATGCATAATTATCAATCAAACTATTTACGGTGATCAGGTAATACAAATACTAATAAATAAAATAATGGGTAATAATTGATCATATTTCCATTAAATGACAGAAATGGCTAAAGTGAAAGTTTTATATGATATATCAACAATGTTTAATAGTAATTATCTATAATATCATGAAATATGATTTTTAAATAGTTTTTGATGCATTGCTGGGAAGAAGAAAGCATCAAAGATAAGAGTTGACTTATTTGAGTATTTGAAATATCTAGATGGAATACAATAGTTACAATGATGTATTCTAGTAATATAAGGCTTTGTGAATGGCTTGAGTGATAATATAGGTGAGAAGTACTGAATAATATTATAACTATGACTAATAGCCAGAATTTTGGCCAAAAATAAAAAATAAATGAAAAGTGGAGATTTACCTGGCCTTCTCCTTCAATAACTAATCCCACTTTATCTTCTCTCAAATTTTCAGATGATTTTTGTTGTTCCTCTTCTTCTTCTTCACCTTCATACTTATACACTTTTACTTCATCAGTACAAGCTAAATCATCACCTCCTGTAGAATTCATCTGCGGCATTCTAAGCCGATATCAGCTGAGTGAATCTATACATGCTAGAATATATCGAGAGCTGCCATTACAAATTACCGGGCAAATGACGTAAGGTCACGTGATAATATAAAGAAAAGTTACAATTTTTTAAAAGGAAATATTGCATCATAATTGGTTTTATGTAGAAATAAGTAAGCTCAACCTAAATGGTAATAGCTTGTTTAAATCTTCATTTTAATTTTAAATACATTTATTTCAAATTCCTATTTTTATCGAACTATCCTAGTTACCTAAAGGTGTTTATTATATGGAAATAATTAATACTTATTCTTATGACTTTATATTATTATTTTAATCTCATATTGGTTATAGTAATAATACTGTTTATTTTCTGATGTTGTATGCAGAAAGATTGATTAAAAATCTTTGTTATCATATATGATATATTGTCATTTTTCTCAGCTGACTGAGTCATACAACACATACTTTTAAAACTTCTCACATATACTGTTTGATGATTCTATACCTATTGTATATGCTGATTTCAAATATGTTATTCAAAAATAATTAATTGATTACTTTTTGAGAAATTCAACATTTAATATTTTTACTGGCCATATATGCAATATGGTCATTTTTGATAGATGACTGATGAATCACTGTGAACAAGTGTTGATGAATCACTTCACTTCACACTTCAAGAATATATTGTTTTTGAAACAGCCATGTGGTTTTTCTTTCCAACATGTATGAGGTAATTAGAGCACAATTTCACAATTCCATTTTTTGAGAAATTTCTCTATGTATAGATAATTGACCAACACACCCAAATGATTTAGCTTCTAACTTGATATTTGTCTTGACTATTTCACAAATTATTGAATAATCAAACTGATTGTTTTTGAAATCAGCATGTTATCCTTAGATTGCTACAGAATTAGCCAACAAGATCTATAATATTATATTATTAATGTATGGCATTTGTTAATGTATTTGATCTTTGATAAACTATAAAAGTCTAATAAGTCTAACTTCTTTCAAAGATATATGCCACTAAAATTTATTGTAGAATGAAAACAAATAATTATCCATATCAATAGATAAATGTTTGAATTACAACATTCACTATAAAAAAATTGACCATCAGTTTTAAATTCTTTCTTAGTACAAGTCAGATAGTCATCAGATTTGCTGGAATATCATAATAAGACATACATATGTTGATAAATTTATCCTCTAATTTTATGGAAATTTAGAACATTGGATACCTTTATAAAACTAGAATCAATGTGATTCTAAATTTTCATAGAATTACTCATAGTTATACTCATAAAGTGAGTAAACTCACCATCCAATTTTATAGTAATGAACCACCAATGCCCAATAGGATACCATATAATATGGTATCCAAAATGTTTTTTTTTCCATAGAAAAGGAAGGCCACTTTACCAGCATAAAACATTTAACTTCAATTTTTATTAACAAACGTTTAAGGAAATGACATATTAGAAAAACATGGCAGGTAAAAAATATATTGACTTTCTCAAGAAACTGTTGATCAATATTTTATAAATTTTCATAATAGAAATTTGAAATCAACTGATACAGAACATTATAAAGATTCTGTAAAATATTTAAAAATATATTTAATATATAGATTTTTTCAAAAGGCTGCCTAAAAGTATTTAATACATATATTTAAGCTGTTCAAGTCGATAAGCAAAAATGTTCACCCGTGCTAATAAACCACTGGACATTTTGCACATTAATTGTGCAAAAAAAATCGTAATTTAATATTTTGGGTATTCCACCCCTGCATTATGGTAAAGTAACCCCTTTTATAGGTTATTATTTTGTTTATTTCTATAGTGATGTGTATCGATAATATGCCATTATGATTTTACAATAATGCTCACTGTTTGATGTTTTCTTCTCAATGCAAAAGCGAATTAAAAAGGAATAATGGCTAGAAATCTATCCCGGTAGTCTTTCTACTCTTTGAAATAAAGAAGATTTATATATTAGATATTTCCGATTGTGCCCAATAACTGGCCATGTCGGCTTCTTTATTATTTCCGTATAGAATTTAATTACCAAGAATTTCTTAATGTCATTCAAATTCACTTTTACCAATTTTTTAATATTCCTCGTGGTCTATTCCTTGGTGTCATCACTTTCTTTATCACTGCTGGACCTTCTACACCTAAAATGCGCAAAGCAGCAAGTAACACTTCTCTTCTAGGTCGTTTACATGCCATTGGAGGATTATTATAACTATAAGCTAACTGATTTATTACGGTAGTATTATAAGAATAAATTCAAACTTGGCCCAACTCTAAACTATTCATGCCCAGTACTACAGGCCATAATAGGTTTACTGTGCATATTGGTTACAGATAGAAATTTCCATGACCAGTACTACATGCCATAATAGGTTTACTGCGCGCAGGTTACAGATAGAAATTTCAATGGAAATACATATGTTGACCCTCCAATATTCTATGAAAATGCATATACACTTTGACACAGCAAATTAGGTCTAAATCTAAATTTTGATAGCACATATTTGATTCACATATTTATGTTAACTTTCTATTACCTGTTTATACCTTACATAATTTTATGACCAGTTGTACAGGCCATTGGCTTGAACAGGTTAATAGAATATTTAAAAATTCTGCTTTTTGAACCATACTTACATTTTCACCCAAAATGATTTCTGTCACATTGTCACAGTTTTTAATTATTGTAGAACTAAATGACCATGTATGGCAATTGAAAAATCAATAGTAAATATTGATTTTATCAAAAAACTTTCAATTTATTATTTTATTTGGAATCAGCATGCAAAATAGGTCTAGATTCACCAAACAGTATATCTTAAGAATTTTATGACAACTGTAAATGGTCATAAGGATTTAACATTCTTAGATTTAATATTAACTGCTACACTGGAAACCGCTTAATACATACACACCTGGGAATTAGTAAATTATACTTATAAACCGTGCCTACTTAATAACCATTTTACTAATTTTATGTTTTTTCCAAGTTATATTTGATTTAAAAAGCAACCTCTACAATTTTGTAACATAGTCCGTGTTTACAACAATATTTATTCTTTCCAAACATATTCAACATATCAAATCAATTGGGACTTTGATTTACACTTTTGTAAAATGTCTGAAATACAGGTTTGTTGTTTTGGAAAATCTTCTACCAGCTCTTTTAAGTGCTGCTGACTACACCAAATTCTAATTTGGTGTAAACTAATCTAAACTACATAATAACTGTGCTATATCCTATCTATTATCTATAGATTGGGACCATAAAAAGTGTACTTAATATCCGTTATGTGTCTATTAACTGTATGCGTAATAAACAGAATTGTATTTAGGACTTTGAAAAGTATACTTATTAACAGAGTGTACTTATTAAGTGGGCTCCACTGTATATGAAACAAATAGCAAACTGAACTGTTAGCATCCTAACTTAAAATATTCAAAAAATGAGTTTTTTATTAAATGTTAATAAAAATTAAAAGTTCTTGGAATAAGTTGACATTAAGTTCTACAATATGGTAGGATATATCCATATTCCCAGCTACATATTTTCCATCAACGTTTTGCATGGAAGTAGACTCAGCAAATAGACAAAAAAGTTCACCTCATGATCAATTATGTCAATGTCATGTGTATAACCTCCATTGCAAAACTATATTTATGATGCTAAAAGTTTGGTTTTCATGGCAGTAGTCTTGTTGAAACTTTATTTGCATTAAGGTGTATAGATACTGATATAGACCAGAAACTAAGTGCCATACATACAATCGTCTTACTGCCTTGTACTTTTAAATTGGTCAGGGAAGGTGTTTTGGTAACAAAAATGACCTGCAATGAAATTTAAAACCTAAGTATCATTTTTTTCTCTTCATTGATTGATATACAACAAGACATGGGATTTTTCCAGATTTTTGGTAAATCTCAAATTTGTTGGCCCTATGTACCTTTGGTGGGCTATGCATCTTGCATGGCCATATTGTTGTAGTCACTGACGTTACACCATGTCTGGCTTGTGAATATTGATGCCACCCAATAGGGCATGGGAAGATACTATCAACTGTTTCCGACTGAGATTCAGATATATTGATTACATATTGACTAAAATCATATATGTAAATATAATGTTTTGCACAATTTAAACATGAATATTGTATACATTACTTATGGTATCTGAAAAAGTGTTTCATTTTTTTGTGTATTATTTTATTCACAGATGGAAGATGCCATTGCAGGGGGACATAACGAAGATGAAAATAAATTTGGGGGAGCTGAAGGTCCTGATGCCATGTATGTGAAGCTAATTTCGTCAGATGGTCATGAATTCTATGTCAAAAGAGAATATGCATTGACTAGTGGCACTATCAAAGCCATGTTATCTGGTCCAGGTAAAACACATTTTATGTATCTACATACATATTAACCTATAGATTACTAATATTTTTAAAAGACACTTGATGTTTGTCTTCAAGTAACTTAGATGTGGTTTTTTCCTAAGATTATGAATTCCTGTTATCATTGCACTCTCAGGCAATTTAGTCTATTATTATTTAATTTATAAAATTCCGAAATTAATGTGCCTTCAATTAAACTTTTAAATATTTTTAGGTCAATTCCAAGAAAATGAAGCCAATGAAGTTAAGTTTCGAGAAATTCCGTCGCATGTCTTGCAAAAAGTTTGTATGTATTTTGCCTATAAAGTGAGGTACACCAACAGTTCTACGGAGATTCCAGAGTTTCCCATAGCACCCGAGATATCACTAGAATTGCTGATGGCAGCTAATTTTCTTGACTGTTGATGTTTAATTGGCTTTTTGTTTTCATATATAAATTTTAAATCTCTTTAATTCAGATCTTTTAACCATTTATTATGAAGGTAATATCATATTAATATCTCAAAACTTGTGATAGTATTATGTTTACTTTAAATCAATAATATCATTAAGTTTGTCTGGTTATGTCTTAATTTGTTTTTTTAAAATAATAATTTAGTTTTCAGGTAAGTAAAAAACCTAATTTTGTTTTCTATTCTGAGTTAACCTACACACTTCCATTGTTGTATAACTAACAATTTTTTCACTCTGATTTTAAAATACATTAAAATGTCAGTAAATGTGTATAACTTTTCTATTTCCTTGCGATCGGCTTCATAAATGTTGCATTACTTGCAGTAATTCCTAACGCATTACACATTAAAAATTGTCTTTCTGAAACCCAGATTATATATTGCAATTTAATCAAATAGTTACTAAAGATTTACTACAGGTGAGTATATTGCATTTGATTCTTCGCGAAATTGCCTAATCTTTATTGTAAGAAACTTATCGTCTAGACAAGCTAACATGGCCACATGGCTATTAAATAAAATTCATGATTAAGTAAGGCACCTATGAATCAAAGTATTGCATAATCAGATTTTCAAATTGTTTTCTTAATGTACATAATTCACAATACTATAATAGTAAAACTAATCAGAAGTTCCAATGGACAGGAAACTGATACATAATTAAATAGGATAGAAATAATTTTAAGATAAGCATTAATGCCAATAATAATAAAATTACATAAATATGAAGTGCAGTACCGGAATATGCCCATCCTAGGCACAATTATAGTCTCAGTATTTAGCTGCGTGGATAATCCGGACGCCGGTTCAAATCGCAGTCATGTAAGTATTCCAAGAGCAGTTATACAAATATTGAGATACCAATAATAAAGCCAGCGCACATCGGAACTGCGACTATATTCCTAATGGTAGTAATCTATAGAGAAATACCTTTAACTCAAACTTGTTTTATATGATACAAATGAATATGATTATGTTCATATTGAATTTGTGACCATTCAAATAATATGTAAAGTCTGAATCTTCGTTTTTACCATCAAAACGAACTTCATAATCTATTTCTCTCTATCGGCCTTGATTTCTTCACTTTTGCGTTGGATTTATGGTTTTTGCGGAGTAGACAATGTATTATTGTACAAATTGAATAGGGTAGGTATAAAGTGTTCAGATAGAATATATACCCTGGAGGCAATGTACTATTAATGACTGATATGTGGAAATTGTTTCTGTAGATGTTATCTAATAATTGTTCTTTGGTAGTGTATTGAGAATTTACTTTACTTCTTTTGCTAAACATTTTGTTTTTCAAAGTAAGTACTATAACTCAGTTATCATATACTCATTTGTCCAGCTGTAATTCGTGACGTGAGACGAGTTAACGTATACACTATGATTCATTTCGGCCGCCATACACTTTAGGTGTGATTAAATTATACCACCACGATTCTAATAATTATTTTACCAATTTTTCCTGCTTTATAATAATTAAGGTTAATCTTTCTTCAAAAACCGTGTTTCATAGTTATTAAGGATATCGAAATATGTAAGCCCATTTATTTGTAGAACTATTTGGTTTTGACTGAAAGTTAATTCTTTAAATAGATAAACTTTATTCAATTAACGATTATTATTTGTTTACTTTGTTAATTCTCATTTGTTCATCAGAAAAATTATATTTTAATTATTTTAAATCTATTTCAAGTAATGTATATTATTATTGCATACTGATTTTAAAAAAATCATGTTTACATTCTATTTTATGCTTATAAATTTTGTAAGGATAATAAAAAAGTCAACTTTAAAGAGTGTTTTCTTGCCAGTGGCAGTGTAATCTTTGACTTCCTTTTTCAAAGTGATATTTTATAATCATATTGCTTAAATAATGCCTTTACATTAAGTGTATTTATTATTATTATAATTTCCTCAAGTTAACAATGGCTTCAAGGAATTAAACATGATATCCAAACTTAATTTCATTTCAATATACAATAAATTTCCTATATTCCTATATTAATCATCTGGGTGTGCCATCATCTATATAATATAATTATATCTTTAAAAAATTAGAAAATTCTATAACACCATCAATTATATCAATATTGAAAGTAACTTGGGTAAACTTGTAAATCATATCATGATATGACACATTGGGTGAGGTCAATTTTCATAAGAAATTTCTTAGTTTTATCTATTTTCTTAAGAATCAGTTTAGAAGAATTAGGCTCATATTTTCTTAAGAATTTTTTGTAGTTTTAACAGTTGATTATCTTTTTAAAGTTCAACAAACTTCTTAAGAAAATATGTGGTGAATTCTTCATCTATACCAGTTCTTAAGAAAAGAGATAAACTAAGAAATTTCTTATTAAATAATCACAATATCCCTCTAGATATCCTATAACTTAAATATTATATTTTTCTTCAACATAATAAACATGCACTATTGAGTCTATTCCTTGGTTATAGAAATGTTCAGACAGAATTAGTGTACCTATAATTCAGACAGTCCAAAAGGAAATTTTCCTTTTTTACTTATCAACTATATGGATAATTTCCTGGATATTTCTCTCAATTTGCCTATAAGAAAAAGATTGGTACTGATGACATAATCTTCATGCTACTACACTATACCACCTTAATAAAAGCAGCAAACACTATATTGAACCTTGTTATTTAACTATAATACTTTTAATAAAATCCATCCTCACATGCCTCACTTTCTTTTAAGCAGTTTGTCTCTTACTGACAATTATGGATAATAGACTTTCATATACATAGAAATCAATTCATCAAGACTTAAGAAAGTTGACAAGACATAAAAAATGATGTCATCCAAACTAATGCTATGTCCCATCTTCAACTCTCTCCATTATCTACACATCTGATACTTATACAAAAAGTCAAAAACCTTGCTGTATACTTATCAAATATCCTAGTGACTCAGCAGTGGTTGGCCTAATCACAATTGATGATGAAACATGCTATTTAGTAATGTCAAATGTTAAATGCTGTATAACTTATATAAGTAACTTGGAGATAAAGTGTTTTTGTTCCCAATACAGCATTTTTGTAATATAAGTTAGGGGAAAATTGATTGGCTCAGGTTGTTTTTATTTATTCATAAATGTTTGAACCGCTGGTTCCTATTCATATGAGAATAATCAGTACATATGTGTATTATAAATGAACTATATAATGGTGATTGCAGACTTTGTCTACTTTGTCACTAGGTAGATAAGTAAAGGGATGTTTTTCAAAGTCCTTAGTTTTTCCATTCAGGTGTATTGAGATTAGGTTTGCAGTTTTTGAAGGGTTGTGAGTTGATAATCTTCTGAATGTCAGTGTAAGCTAGTTTTAGGTTGCTCTCGAGCTGCGGGTCACACCAAGAATGATAGTTAATGTTTGATTCTTTCTATAAACCTATGGTTAATTACAAATATAAAAAATTCCAAAAATTTTTTATTAAATCAATTTGTCTATAAAATTATAGTGGCACAGCAATTCAACCATTTTATTGGCATAACAATGTTAATGGTTAATTTAGAGCATAAAATTATTTAACTGATTTTCATTTTAAAAGTGATAATACCATGCAGATAAAGTGCAGATTGTTTAGAAATTACATTCTGATATTTATCACAACTTTTTGTATTATTGAGCAGCAATTCAAATGTCATATTGTTTGATAAAAATTGTGCATATTTATTAAAAATATTATTTATCACAAAATACTCAATTCTTCCATTGATAGATTTTCATGTCAAAACTTTGCTAACATCTGTTTTTTTTCTATTGAATATATGTTAAACTGTTTTACAGAATTATACTATGGTTTGAGAAAATCTTTTAACATATTAATTTATTGATCTTTATTAATCAAATTTGATGCCCCATAATATCATTTTTGTAAAATTTTGATTGTTCACCATTGGTGTGTAAACATTACCATTACATGCTTTTTAGTTTTAAATCAGACCAACACTTTAAATATTAAGAAATAAAATTAATAGTGAAATAGAAAGATATAATAAAAAAATGGTCTATGTGTACGTTTCATTAGAAATCTTACTTCAGGTTGGATATATTCATAACCAATTAAATATATTTGTCACAAAAGTTAAATATGTATCATTTTGTGAATTTATATACATGTTTATCTTAGTTTAATGGACTTACATATATTTATACAGGTGAAACATATTGAACAATTGTTATTTAGTGTTTGGATTATTATAGTTATTTGTATAGTTATTTCAAAAGAATCACAAATTTATTGTTCCCTTAACCTTATAAATTCATGATAGTGTTGCATAACAATTTATAATAATATTGTGTTGTTATCTTAACAGGCATTAAACATAAAATAATTGGAAACCTAAGAAACTATATATTATTGAATTATTATATTTTTTGTTACATTTGGTTTGTTTCTGTAAATATTTGATAATTAATAAATTCAGGTATTTTCTAAATGTATGTACCTGCTGTTTATATTGAATATTTAATCAACTATTTTAGATAGTGTGTTAATAATAATAATTTATCAAAATTGTCGTGGAGTGAGGTGGCTCATATTTACCAATGGAGGAGAAAAATGGACTTAGAGATCAGATTAAACCTGGTCGTAGTACGGACTTCATTGTAGGTGGTCGATGGCGTTTAGTAAGAAAAATTGGTTCGGGTTCATTCGGAGATATTTATCTTGGTGTTAACGTCAAAAGTGGGGAGGAAGTTGCTGTAAAGCTAGAGCCCACTGTCGCCAGACACCCACAGCTCCTATATGAAAGTAAAGTCTATCGCTTTTTGCAGGTAAACATTATTTCCATTCCATTTCATTATTGAATTAATGCTGAATTGTACAGTCATACAGATCGGTGTAAATATCTACTTAGGGGTTTTCTCGTTTAAAGAGATGACAAAATCTGATCTTAGTCCTGAATTATGTAGTTTCTCTTAACTCTATCATTCGTCTCAGAGAGCTATTGACTTAAAAGTTGATAAGACATTGCCAATAACTGAACGTTTTTGTGAATACCACATCAACTTATTTGGCTACAATCGGATACATCAATTATAATTAATCTTCAGTCGTTTTCCCAGCAAAATTATTGACAATACGACAGTGACGTTATGAACCATAATTTGATTGATTCTCAAAATTTAGCAATCTCTCAATTTGAATTTCTCTTGTCTCCCTCATTAAAGCAATTCAACGAAGAACTATTAAGCCCATACGTATCAATATGTTGAGAGTCAAAATTCTGTACCTAAATGTTGTTACAAGAGTAATAAGAGTTACACAGAGTGCACGGCTCTCGATACTAGATATTTGGATATCGATTTTCACATACAAAGTGCAAAAAATCCTATCTCCACCATTATAGATTGGCAACGTTCAAATTACCATAACGGCGAAACACTTGCCGATTTTAATAATTCTTTTACCAAATTAAAGTATAAAAAGAGTACTTTTAATGATATAAAATGATACAGATAAATTATATAGTAAATATTTGTTTCTTGCATAATAAAACAGCATGTATACTTCTTAATTATAATAATAATAATTATATAATTTTGTTCAATCTGTTTATTATTCAGAGGAAAAAATAGTTTTGATATATTCGTTATCATAACATTTTATATCATTAAATAATGCTCTTTTTATACTTTAAATTGGTAAAAGAAATATTAAAATCGGCCATTGTGTTTGGTCGTTATAATAATTTGAATTTTGCCAATTTATAATGGTGGAGATAGGATTTTCTGTCACTTGGTATCTGCAAATCAATATACAAATATCTACTATCGATAGTCTGAAACTTTATCTGTATGTTTATTTATCTAACAGTTACACATAGTTTTGACTCTCAAAATGTTGAATTGTATATTGATGGTTTGTTATTCCAGGGCTGACAAATTCCTATTTTAGAGTCAAAACTCTATATAATCTCATTACTCTAGGGTTGCGCCTAGCCGCCTAATACTGTAGAACAATTGTGGGTGTCCTTTCTTTTGACAATACCTATGGAACGCTATAACTGTTAAATGGGTCAACATTAACTGTTACATACCTATTATTTACATATATAAAGAGACATCTTTCAGGAGACACTACTTAAAAAGGCGAGCCAACGAGAGAAATTTAATCATATTACCGGTCTAATTTCTATGTTTCTTTTGTAACAACTATTCCTCCATCAATTAATTTTTGTGCTTTTATTCTTGAACGTTAGTTACCATAGTTAGTATATGTTGTAATGTTTAGTTTTGAATGAAGTGGATCAATCCTTTTAATTTTAAGAGTGTACATTTATAATTTTTAGAGATGTAATAATAAGTAATATATAGTGTATATACCTACATTCATCTACAATACAGAATAGCTATTCTACCTGTGTATCTACAGTACAGTGCATATGATGATAATATGGTCTCTAGTCGGTTACTCAGTATTTATAGTATTCACTATGTAAATAAAAGTGGTCGAGTGAAGCAGCTGATGTGGTGGTGAACTATTTTTTTTCTCCAGTCAGTCAGTTAGCACTGCCAATACACTAATTGTGTTGTACCTACTGTCAGATGACTAATCGATTAATTGATCGATAGTTGCATATTATGTAGGTAGGTAGATATGAGATTCACGAGGAGGAGGTGGACAATTTCGCTGAATCACCGCTAAATTTTCTTATCTCTCATCTCTGTGTTAAAGGTAGGTATACCTTTAGTTGTTGTCATCTTTATGTAATGTCGCATCGATTTTTTTCTTTAAATATTCAAAATGATTCTATTCAATATTAATTAAAATTTTGAAAAAATCATTGTCGATGATGAGAGTTCAAGGCATTCTTCTTTGATTACGTATCCGGTATAAGAGAGAGACAGAAAATTCCTTCAGATACCCAAATTTATTTAAATTTCAGACGTTTCGCCCTGAGGGCTTCATCAGTGTATGTACATGCATACATACAATGTATTAAGCAACTTATAGAATATAACAGAATGAGCAAACAGTTATTTTGGCAGTATTTATGACTAAAAGAATTAGATTAAATAGAAGAATGTGGAATGCAGAAAATACCATAAATAAAAGTTAAGGGGTGATAACACTATGTAACAAATTTTGAAATTTTTTGTCCTTCGAGAAATAATCAGATATTTTCTTAGTGTTTTTGACTAGAAACAGATAAGAATCATTAAAATTCTCTTCGAATTTTAGTTTTATGACCTGGACAACAATTTTTACAAATTGAACTACATATATTGCTCAGTATGCGCATGTTAATGGAGAGAGTTTATACAGCAGAAGAAGCATATTTACTCATTTACATTATAGCATAGAAACGTTATTGTGTAGAAAGGTATAGAAAGTGTAAGCACAACAGTTTAGTTTGCATAGTCGATACACATTTTTAAATTGTAAAAAGTTGCATTTGTACGGATGGCATCAAGAGTAACCCTTGTCAATTGGAGTGGCGACTGTTCATTGACAGCTCACCTAGCTTGCTTCATAATGGGACCATTTATCTCTCTCTCTCTTCCTCTTTGCAAAGAGGAATAGCGTAAAGTGTGAAGATGTTGCTAGATGTTATGAAATTAGAAACATGAAATTTGGGAAGTTATCAGCCACTTCAAATGGTAACATTCTTGACGAGTCTTCAGGGCGGATTTACAAAGTTTCGGTGTAATCTTTGTCTATGGGACAGCCGGTACATTGGATCACACTATCACAAGCTCGATGCACTGGCCACAGTGGACTGAGTTGATAAGAGTATTATGGTGATTTCTGTAAATAGATTCCATGACTCTACGTTTATATTCAAATCGTAGGTTTTGATGAAGAATACGCCATTTGATATATACCTGAGTATTGATTCTGGAAGTGGTCTTTGCGGACCTGGAAAGTTTTGTTGGTACATGGAAAGTGTTCAGAAATTCTCTATCCAATTGAGCGACCGCTTTCTACAATGTATTTTTTCTGCAAATGTTACAATTGATATTTCGTAGATGGTTCCCTTATATCATTGCATTTGTCAGGTTTATCTGCAGTGATGGAGCATGTCTTACAATAGATGTTGCATTTTGGCTTTTCTTTTTCCAGCTGAGGAGGAGGAAAAGTGTTCTTCTGTAAGCATTTTCTTTCTTCCCAATTCAAGTAGAAGAATTTCCAATATTTGCCAGTCAGATTTTATTGGTGTCTCTATTTTATCAATATTTTCAAAAGATTCTAGTTTACGTATAAGGTACACTGAATTAAATGAACATTTAATCTGCCTTGTCTTTTATCGGTGAAGGTTCTAATTTGTTCGTCCCTGTAATCTAAATTTATTTATTTATTATGTATAGCTCAATGACTCATCACTAAAAATTGCCACTTATTGCCAATACACTACACAGCGCATTAAGTCTCGCTGATGTCTCGGAAAGGAAAGGAAAATTTCTTGTTGATGCTTAGTTAATATGTATAGGTGATTCTTATTGCAGTGATGACAGAATGTACATATATTATAACTGTGCATTTAAATCTAAAAACTCACTCAGACTTGGCGCGATTTTTTTCTAAAAAAAACTTTCTTGTTATACAGTACCGTTATGAACAAAATTTCTTCGGGATAATCTGTTTAGAATGGCTATTCATAAAAAAATATTCTTATCTCAACCATTTTAATGCTTTGGGATGCCAGAGATTGTGAAACTCAGCGTTGATTTTGATAACAACTTTGATTGCATAAATTTGCAATCAAAATACTATTTTATGTTTGATGCATTTGATTATTTGTCTGTAGAATGTGATTGTGACATCAAGCACTGCGGTGCAATGTTTTTTATTTGATGAATTTTACCTGAAGCTCCCACACCACATTTACCATCTCTGGTAATCGCAATTATTTTATTTTTTACTAACAAGCATGAGTTGTCCTCCATTATTAAATGCGAAATTGAGAGAATTGAAAAAAGTTTAGCAGCACAGTTCATGGAAGAGTCTGATTGTTTGCAATATCATTTTTATTATTTGAATTTAGAGTGCTGATCCATTGAGTGAGAGAGAGAGAGGGAGAGGGTAAGGAATTATCTTTGAGTAGGAATGATGTTGCTAGCTCTTTCAAAGTTGTCGAACGAAATTCCTCAACATAATCTGAATCAGCTTGTGTGAAGAAGGGTATACCCACTGTTTTGGTGGTAGCTGGCTGGCCGCCTGCCTCACTACACAATATGAGATAAATATTAGGGATCTGCGTCAACAAATTTGGCAGCACAAACGGGTATTTTCCATAAAGATTATAAATAAATTCATAACACTTCTGCTAAATAATTAATGTGTGCTTGCTGATTTATGCAAGTTTACTGGAAAATAGGTTTCGTTTTATAATTCGTTTGTTTGTTTTAGATTGATGATCAAGCTTTTAAAGAGATATTTTATTTTGTATTTTCAATTGATATTTTATAGGATGGTGCGGGAATTCCCAAAATCCGATGGTTTGGAGTCGATGGTGTTAAAAATCAATATAATGCATTGGTTATGGACTTGTTGGGTCCCAGTTTGGAGGACCTGTTCAATTTCTGTTGTCGTCGATTCACTATGAAAACAGTGTTAATGCTGGCGGATCAAATGATCAATCTTGTATATTTTGTACAGACAAGAAATTTCATTCATCGTGATATCAAACCAGATAACTTTCTCATGGGCATTGGACGATTTTGTAATAAAATTTTCGTCGTAGATTTTGGATTATCAAAAAAATACAGGTGTGTTTATCAATTCAAAATGTATATTTTAATGAAAATGCCTCAGTATTGTTGGATACTGATGGCTTTTAGGACTTATTTTCGCCTCCATGTCTTAATTTAATCTATCGCTCAAATACTCATGTACTATTGATTTATAGGACATCTCTTAAATCTGTAGTTTAATCCAGTAAAGCAATGCATAATCGCTTTGTATATTGGTCACACTCTCCAAACCATAATAATAATAATAATAAATAGGATAGGAGAGCATAATATAGCTATACAGCGCTGTTCAACATTTCGTTCCCGTGAGTACATAGCCGGAATCCGAACTCTCGATCCCTCGACTGGTGGTCAAGCGTTCAAACCACCATTCGTCCAGTGCTCTCTACAAAAGAATGACAAACTTAATATCTTCTTATACTGCGTGCTAATTCAACTGGGTGCTGAATCAGACATTGAGACTGTGCCGAATAAGACGGCTTTAAAATTGTCATTATTTTGTAGAGATCGCTTGCCCACCAATTCAAGGGTCGAGAGTTCGAATTCCGGCTAAGTGGCTCTCGGGAATGAAATGTTGAATAGCGCTGTGTCATTCTGACAATATGCTACCGTATTTATCATAATAAGGCCACTGTCACGCTTCAATAATTTAGTTTAATATTATACATAGAGCACAAATATTGCGATGTAAATTTATATCGGTGATTTTGTTATTGAATATAATGTAGACATTTCAATATTTTAAGAGTCGCAGCTCTGTGTAATTGTTATTATTTTATAAGGCGATAATTTGGCTATAAATATGTAGATGTGATTAACTTTCCCTTAAGTCTAACTAATTGTGTCGTTACATTCGAGTGAATTTCTCTGTCCTAAGAAAATAGATTTGTCTAAAATCCTCATTTCCTACAGGATTTCACTCTCTGAAATAGTCATTTAGTTTCAGTGACGGAATCATTCTTGACTTGCTGTTGGATATTCGTGCGAGTGTCATGGATTGCATTATTTTCTGCTAATCTTTTATTGTTGCTGATGTTAGCTTCGCTCCTAGATTCATTGTTCTGTATCATTATACATATTATACTTTTATACTATGAAGAAATTTTACAGAAACGATTCGTTAACACGGGTGGGCGTACTTACGCGCGCACACTTCCCCTTTCTCTCTCTCTCTCTTCTCCCTCTCTTTCCCTATCTCCCTCCCTTTCTCTCTCTCTCTTCCCTTTCTCTCTCTCTTCCCTTCTCTCCCACACTCCCGCTTCTTTCTCCCCTTTCTCTCTCTCTCTCTCTCTCCGTCTTCCCCTCTCTTCTCTCCCACTCCCGCCTCTCTCTCTCTCTCTCTCTCTCTCTCCCCTTCTCTCCGTCTTCCCCTCTCTTCTCTCTCCTCTCCCCTCTCTCTTTCTCTCACATTGACTCTAGGAGCGAATATTACGGGGTGTTTAATTCTATTGTTGTGATTTGATTACTATCCGTAACGTAAATGGCAATTTTATTATTTTCCTAAAACAATTCTGTTACATTTTGATTGATTCTGTTTTGCCTGATTAAATTGTATTCTTTAATTCGACATTTACTCATTTGACTAAAATGTCATCGGTGTTGAATAAGACATTGTAACAAAGATAACCAACCACTCCATTATATTAATGAAATAACCTATCTCTTCTTTATCCATATATTCAAATTTGTATACTTTCGTGCATTAAATTTATTTCTTTATTGCAATATAGAGACACCCGTTCTAAAATGCACATACCCTACCGGGACAACAAGAATTTAACCGGTACCGCTCGATATGCCAGCGTTAACGCTCACATGGGAATTGAACAGTCGCGCCGCGATGACCTCGAGTCTCTCGGTTACGTTTTTATGTACTTCCTCAGGACTCAGTTGCCATGGCAGGGATTAAAAGTAATCATATATGAAATATATAAACAATTGTCACAACAAAATCATTTCATACCTAAGATCAATTTGCTTTAGTTAGATGTTCACATAGATTAAAAATAACTTTCTCACTGTCTTCCCTTCTTCCTCTTTTCTCTCTCTCTCTCTCGGTCTGTCTCCCTCGCTGATAGAATACGTACCTAAGTTGTTTATATGTGATTTTGTCCTTATCAAATTGAAGCTATACATCTACCGAAGAGGGTGCCTTCTACTTTGCCAATAGAGATATCCGTATTTTTAAAATTTCACAACCTTCTCCTCGAATATAGAGGTGGGTAGACATTAGTCAATTCAACTACATATCGGCGGCGGGAATATTGATTTTTGAATAATCGATTGGAAGACGGCTCATCACCATATACACACACACACACAGCCAGTAATTACTGAAATCAACGAGGCATTTAATTAATGGATTGATCAAAGCCCAATTCAGTAAAAACAACATTGTTATTTAATAATTTGTCATAATGGGTCAGGTCAAGTTTGGTTTTAAGAAAGTTTTAAATATTATCTAAAACTTTCTAACGAGTTTTAAATCCAAACTTGACCTACACAGTTTTAAAACTTATTTAAAACTTTCGAAGGTTTTAAGAAAGTTTTAAAACTTTTATGATTTTAAATATGATTGAAAACTTGGTTAATCTGAACCTATTAGAAAATTATTCCGTATTTACATTAGAAATTGCTATCTAAAAGTCTATACTTTTCGCGAGGTCTAGTTCGGTTTTAAGATTTAATACAACATATGATTTTCATAATGATTTATAGCAAGCTTCAAGCTATTATTAGAAAAAAGGAATGATGCAAAAACGCAAACTATCACTGTAAAATATATGTTGATTAAGAAAAAATACGATTAAACAATGGAATTATTCTTCAAAATAAATGTTTTCCATTGTTTAATCGTAATTTTTCTTAATCAACTAATATATATAATACCAATACTATTTAAGAGTTTGTCAGATTATCAGATTTATTCTTGAATGCATAATTGTTGTTATGTCCCGCTAGCCGGCCGGGATCCGGCCGATCCTGCACAGGAAGGCAATCATCTCCGTAGGGTAAATTTCTATGTAGTCTTCTTTTTTCATTATTCTCTGCCCACATACTTCTTTTCTGTGCTTCATGTGGGCGCAGCAGCGAAAGAGCATAATGATCTCTGGTTTCTTCTTCTTCTCCGCAGTCTTCACAGACTCCGTCTTCTGCCATTCCTATTCTGTGTCTGTATGATTTGAGAATGTTACAGTGTCCTGTGCGGAGTGCTGCTAGAATTGTTCTTTCTTCTTTTAGAAGGTTGCTCTCGTGGTTGCCACCTCTCTTCCATTTGCTGTGCTCTATTTTGTTTTTCCAATTGTCTTTGATAATTCTGTTGATGTTAGCCTTCGCTGTTTGAAAGTCAATAGTAGCACCTGCCTGGTCAAGATTTGAAACTTCATTTGCAAGATGGTCGGATTTGTCATTACCATGGAGACCTGAATGACTGGGAATCCATTGAAGAATTACTTGAATGTTGTTGTCATTTAGTTTCTCCATAATCCTCCAGGTTTTATCGAGTTCATCTAGGGATTGGTCAGATGGGCCTGCTTTCATACGCATTAGAACTGCCTTGCTGTCAGTGAAAATTTCTATTTTATTGATGTTTTGTCTGTTTTCTATCACTTTGAGACCTTCCAGAAGAGCAACAGCTTCTGCCTTGAAACTGCTACATATCTTCCTGGCTGCAACCCTCACTTCCTTTGTCCCTTCATGGTTGTCTTCTATCCAGCATCCTCCTCCTCCTTTATTTTGGTCTGCTTTAACCGATCCATCAGTGTAGACTTTAATATCTGCGCCTTCACTGATTGTCTTGATGGTACTCTTTGCACTGTCCGACAGGAGGATCTTGTCTACATCTTTCTTACTTCTACCATCTGGCAATTCTGTGATAATTTTAACATTAGATGTTGTTTTCCATGGTGGTACGCTAGCACATCTGATAAGGTTTGATATTAGTTGCTTCACATAGTTGGGCCCCTTTCATTGCAGTTCCTCTCCAGGATTTTCCCTTTTCTTCCCTTTTGGTGGTGGCTCTCACTTTGCTTTCCACAATCTTTCTGTTTGGGTTCCTGGTGTCTCCTTTGTATTTCTCTGCGCATTAGTTGCTTTGATAGGGATATGGTCAGCCTCGACCAGGAGCTTGTCCAACCGGAGTGCTTGCTAGGCATCCTGTGATAAGCCTTGCACCTTTTTTTTGCTCCCTCTCGATTTTGCTAATGTTTGCATCACTGGCTCCACTAATCCATGCTGCTCCGGCATAGTCGGCTACTGACCTCACATTTACTCTTTTTCGCATTTTCTGTCTAATTGTATTAATGTGATTTTTGAAGGTCATTTTCCAGTCGAAGCGTTGTTTCTGGTTATTTCTTTTCCCTTAATTTTAACCCTAACCTTTCCAGTTTGCTCCTTTGTTTCAATTTGAGAAGAGGATATATTCAGTTTTGCTTGAGTTCAGTTGCATTTTCCACTTTTTTTGCCCATTCTTCAATCTTTTTAATTATTGCTTAATTAAAACATGTTAATTATCCAATACATTAGTAAATTCATTCAGATAAATAAGTTCACTTGGTTAGTAGATATAATACTATGCAAAGGATAATCACAAAAACATATCCACCTTGTAGGAGGTTGAAGTGACTCAAAAATCAGGCTATTAGCAGTACTAATTAATTATTATTCTATATACCTAGGTAGCAAGACAATTAATTAATTAATAATAAAGACATTATGATTGAAGATTTTCCTGAAATTAATTAATTTTCAGCAATATCTGGGTATCTTCTAGCAGTTTATTGCATGTGGTACTACATGTGCCTATCCTACATCAGGATTAACTACATAATTTCCTTTGAATAATTTTCATGTACTCACTATGTGTATAATCCTAAACATTTTCAATTTGTTATAAAATTACCTACATACATTCCTATGTCATTAGAAGACTTGATGACTTTAGACTATGGGTAGATATTTCCAAAGCTTCAATTTGTTTTTAGTCGACCAAGTCGCATTTTTAAATAGAGATCATTCAATTTCCCTTAAATAAAACTGATAGGTTTTAGGTTTTAAAACCGCAGAAAGTAATAATCTGTTTAAAGGTTTTATCGGCTCGAAATTAAAACTAAACCAAACTTGATCTTGGGAAGTTTATCTAAATAAAGTAAGAAGCCGAAATTGTTCTTTAATTTATGAATTGGTCTTATTACATAATCAATCGCAGAAATAATGACTATAAATGGCGTTTCGTCATCATTCTCCTTAATTTGATTGGTTCTTTCTCTAAACTCTTTTCTCCACTGAATTATGTAATTCTCGTGTATTTATTGTGTAATGATATCATTCATTCACTCAATGCTAACGTCACACCATCATTTAGTACATCAGAGTTCAGAAGGCATAATTTGATTCGTTCAAAACATAACAAAAACAAAATTTCATTAAAACTGCACCAACAGAAAATAAATATCTATCTGTAGTATATTCTTTTGCTTCACTAAAAACTTTCCAATATTAATGGAGAGACAAAATGGCGGAAGTTAGATTTTGTTTCAAATAAATCCATCCATCAAATTCTAGATAGTAGAATGGATGAAAATATTTCATTTAACTGTTAGCTATATTTTGTATTCTCCCCTGTAGAAATAGAATTCATATGCAAAGCTCCAAGAATTGCAGAATTTGTATTTATAAAGCAAATATTCTTACAGATTTTCTATGATCGTTATTATACTACAAATTATAAAAGAGAAACTTAAAAAAGTTTTAAAGTTTCTCTTCGAATGGATCGAATATATATGTATGTAGGTAAAAAGCCCTATCACGTTAAATAATAACAATAAAAAAGTAAGCAATAAACACAATATGTAAATATGTATGTATGATTGTTCTACTGGAGTTTCGATTTTGCATGACATTTGTTTATACCAATTATCATCTTATAATTAGCTTTAATCGTGAAATTTCTCTTCCCCCCTCTTGTGAATATCTGAAGAAGCAGTATTCTCTATATTTTGTGTTGACTTGTGTATGTATGTATGTCACACATGTTAATCTTCACTGACTTTATCACAGCAGTGAATTTTATGATTCGAAGCTCATCAGATGTCGAGTTATCTATCAGTGCAATAATTATACAGACTATTATACAGACCTCCTGTGGCTTCCAATCCTTGCATATTATTATATTCTTTACTCCATGATTGTATTGTATTTATTCAATGTGAAAAACATAGTTTTGTACATTATAGAATTTAGTGAACATGAAACCATCAATTC
>JAYJLU010664366.1:0-11888 GCA_036873645.1 Minona dolichovesicula | reverse complement strand
CAGTGATATTATATCTATAGATTAGACTGTGTATAATTGAGCAGTGATATTATATCTATAGACTAGACTGTGTATAATTGAGCAGTGATATTATATCTATAGATTAGACTGTGTATATTTGAGCAGTGATATTATATCTATAGATTAGACTGTGTATAATTGAGCAGTGATATTATATCTATAGATTAGACAGAGTATAATTAAGATAAGATAAGAATTGTTTATTAAAAGTAACGGTACAAAATGGAAATCGGAGAACCTTCAAATATTGGTTCAAATATTGTAAATAAAAGATACATATGCTACAGATAAGATGAAGAGGAATGAAAGCTAATTTCTTTCAAAGCTATGTATTATTGAAATTAACAATGGAGTTGAGAATAAAGCTGTTTATACTTTGTTGACTGTTGCAATAACGGCATTCTGATTCTTCCCGAAGGCAGCCTGGGAGGACTTAGGTGGTTTAGTTAGTGATTGACCATGAGCCAGATTATTTTGAAAGAGCCTTTTTCTTTGCGCCTGTCATTTAAATCAGTAAAACGATCATAAATACCGTATTTTCTCTATTAAACGCGCACCTTCCAAGAAACGCGCACCCAAGAAACCAAATTTCAATAGAGAAAATACGGTAAATTCATAATTGTTAAATATAATTGCATGAGCACGCTTTTCAATCATTCTTAGTTTATGCTTTCAACGAGTGTGAGGCTCGAATCGAATAGGTACTTGACAACAATATTCTAATAATTGGCGAATAATAGAGTTGTGGATAAGTACAAGTTTATCAGTTGGCATCATTGTCTCATTTGAGGTTGCTTTGGAGGAAAATACCCAGATGACAAAGGTTGTCCTCAACTTTAATATTTTGAAAGTGATTTGCAATTGATTTGTTGTACTTCTGGTCTGGTCGGTGAGAAACAACCATTAATTTAGTTTTGGTTTCATTCAACCGAAGACCATTTGTGTCAATTTCATGTGTTTGTTGATGGTTTGTAGTCTTGTAATATCGCTATTCAGGTTACGTCTCAACGGTTTAATAAAAATAACGTCATCCGCATATTTTATTATCCTTACCTCAGGTTCTTCATCAGGACCTGTCAAATCTACCAAGAAAATACTGAAGAGGATAGGGAGGCCCAGTGAACTGCCCTGGGGTACGTCACTTGTCACATCACGACAGACACTTCTCGCGTTCATGATTTTAACTCTTTGTCTTCTACCATTGATATGCGATATGAGAAATTTGATAAATCCTGTTTTAATAGTGTTGATGTTTTGGGGTTCCTGAATTAGTTTATAGTGAGAAACACAATCAAAAGCTTTGCTCATATCGAGAAACAGGATCGCAGCACATTTACATTCCACACGATTTACATTCCATACAATTTACGATCCATACAATTGAGCAGTGATATTTTAATATCACTAAAATATTTTGTGAAGTGCACTTTATATCTAGTTAAGAACTAAATGTTAGTTTAGCTGCTTACATGTTTATTGAAAGAAATTTACAAATTTGATTGAGTCGAACCATCATTTCTACAGTGATTTTATCTTATCTCATTCATATTAAAGTTTGAAAGTTTTGTAAAATAAAGTTTGCCTTTTAATTAAGCTCACGTGTCAAAATATTGACAAATCTCAAATTCTCAACATTATTCAAATCCTCCTGAATTACAATTTTAATCCATCCTGTCCAATTCGACATTTAGTATCAAATAATTTCAATATCGATCCCATTCGTCTGTTTCTTAATAAAAAAATTCATTAATAAGTTTTAAAAAAGAACTTGCTTTTTTCTTGTGGCATTAAAAATTTCAAGAATAGATGTTGACTTTTTTGTTCTCATTTTTTATAATAAGACTCGCAGATGCCAATTCTATTCTTAAATATGTTACCACAATGATATGTTTGATATTGAAGTCATACTGTGGTCGTCTTGTGCTGATAATGAAGCCATATAGTATTAGTATATACATAGTATAAATCTATTGAAACATCCTGGTGAAAGCCAAAGTGGAAATCTCGAGATGATTTTAAAAGAAATAGTTTCACTGGAGTGTCGTAAATAACATAACAACTGGTTTTAGATACCAATGGTGGTATTCATAAAGACATTCCCAATTGAGTGACCCTTTGTCAGTTGTTACTCACAAAGTAGCTTCTGGCTTAGAAGTAAGAAAGTAAGTAAGTAAGTACTTACTTAGGTCGGGCTCCGGTCCGAACCGAATATTTTCATTGAGAGTAGTCTTCCAGATTTTATTTAGTTTGTGGCGCGCACTCAAAGCCAGTCCAATTCTGTATTTCATATCTTTCTCAGAGCTACTCATCCACCCTCCAAGGTATTTGAACTCGTTGACTCTACCAGAGAGAGATTTGAGCTTTATGTCCGTAGTTTGATTGAAGGGTCATTGCTTCCGTTTTTGTAGCATTGAGGAGCAGTCCTGCTTTGTTGTTTTCCTTTTCAACTGGGTTTAGAATATTTTGTGCCTGAGACAGAATTTCTTCATTTAGAAGGGCTATATCGTCTCCGAAATCAGCGTTAGTCACGATTACTGGACCATTTCTTTTGCTAGTGCTTTTGTATATAGGTGATGAAACCAAGCATCTCTTCTTGTCCTTTATAAGCTTGACTCAAATAGTCAAGCACTATGGCAAAGAAGTATGGAGCTAGAGCAGGGGCGGATCCAGACCCCCGTTTTCCCGTGCCCGCAACGGGGGGGGGAGCACTTTGTAAAGAAAATAAAATTTCTTAATGAACACTCACGTATTATTATTTAGTATTAAACCACAAGACGTACTCTATAGAGGCCCCAAATTATCGAAATGATTTGAAATTTTGCATACAAGGTGTCATGTGCGATACTAAGACATGTGCAAAATTTCATTAATATCGGTCAACTGGATCAAAATATATGGATGGCCCAAAATCGCATTTTTTCGTCATTCTTCTTCTTCTTCTTCATCATATTCAGCCATTTGTAAGCACCGATAATGTCCCTTTAACCTTAATAAATGGTACCCAGGGGTAACTCGCGACGGGAAGTCCTTGGGGTGGTGACTGTCTGTGTAATGAGAGTGTATGTGTGTTGATCAAATACAAGGAAATAGGTTTTCAGGTTATTACAGATCTTATTACAGAAAATTCTGAGTTTGTGTTTTGGTTTGGTTCCTATATGCTCGTTTTTCTACTTTTTGTTGAAAAACAATGTTGGGTATTAATTATAATGCGGAGCAACTCCAGTCAACACAATATATTACGTAATTATGGACTCAGACAAGAAGACTGTTCACAAGCCTAGTGGGGATTCACACTAAAAGAAGACAGAATACTGAGACGAATCCAGAGTTTCATCAACCGATGTATAAAGTGGAAAATATTCCATACTTTGAAGTTCTTGGTAAGAAAAACGATCAGAACTTTTTGAACAAAATTCTAAACAATTCTTTATATGAACTCTTACCAGTTATGCGAGACCATGACCATCAACTAAGGAACCGTGGATTTTTATTATCTACCGTACCCTATCAAATTTTAACAAAATAACTTATTAGTCGACTTTTATACCCGATTTCTAGGTACATACGATATCTTTAATATTACTTAATCATTTATTTTAATGTGCTTGAAATTTTACTTAAAACTTTGATTTTCGTTTGTCAAAAGTTTGTATTAAATTTGTAAGTTATAAAGTGTTTGTAAATAAAATAAAATAAAAACAAAGAATATTGATGTCTCCATTATTTTTACTAAGTCATAAATTGGGAAATTGGTTTAGACTTAAAGACATCACTCTCTTTTCATCCAATCCCGTGTCGTTAATTATCTGTACAAATGTCCTGATGACCAGGATGTTACCTATATAGTAGGTAAAACCAACAGACACTTGATAACTAGGATTTTGGAGCACTCTAAGCCTAACTCAAATTCCCCTATCTGTGATCATCTTTATTCATGTAACTGTATCCAATTTTTCTAAGAATTTTAGTATTTTATCTGACCAATTACGAGAAGGGTCTTTTTTTACCTTTGTTTGGGTTATTCAAATCCTCGGAATTGAAGCTCTGTAAACTGTCCGCCTTCTTTATACTTCTCAGTGAGTTCGCATTCGCCTTTGCTTGCCGAACATTCACATTCTTCTTGAATAATGAAGTGATTCTTGAATGAGTTCTGTATAACCCTGTTTTGAATAACTCTGTTTTGAATAACCCAGTATAATACTTCGGACTATAACATTAGAATTAAAGAGTCTCTGATTCATTTAAAAAAATATACCTTCTTTAAACATTCAAGTCAATCAAGGGACTGAATTTAGTGTTAAAATTTTCTCTGTTAACTGTATTATGCCGTTTATATATTTTGATTTTGTTTTGATAATGTAAATTAATATAATGTAAATTTGTAATTTGATTTTAGTTTCCTTTTGTGAACTTTTCATTGATAATGATCATTGTTTTGATCGAAAAATGTCTGAATAAAATTTACAGGAAATGATTCTGATTTGGCTGCTCTTTTTTATCTTTAAAGAAATGCAAAAGTTTCAAATATTTATATAATTGATAAAAAGAAACATTTTAAAAACAATTAGTTTTAATATAGGCCAACTATTCGAAATAAATGTCCTACCTTTATCATTTCAATCTGATTAAAGACCTGGCATGATTGGAAACTCCAGTGGAATCCGGCGGACTATGAGAACATTTACAGTATGTACGTGCCTACAGATCTCATCTGGATACCAGATATTGTTCTCTATAATAAGTGAGGCGGTGGCTTTATATTCCTCTTTGTTCCTCTCGCTCAGTGTTCTTTGTTGTCATTGATTATATATAGAGATAGTACTGTAAACATGATTGTACAATTATTTATGGGTAAATGTTGTCACAAATTCATTTTCACCTACAGAAATGTATATACAGTTTCTGCCTGGCTTTCTTAGATCAATGAAAACTGATAGGTACCTTTCCAATAAAAAATAATTTCATTTTAAATTGAGTTATAGTAAAAAAATATTTTTTGTTTAAATTTCAAGACATTCTTTCGTCAATTCAATTTGCCTCAAATTCAAATTCACTCTGTGTAACACACATAAACACCCGTGCTATAAATTTAAACAAAATGTTTTTGACTCCTTCCCATGCATCTTGACGAATACAAATGTCACAAAAGTTTGCACTTAATAATCAAGTTTTAGAAGACAAAAATGTTATTTTTTTTATTTTCTCATTCTGGATTGCGCATATAAATGCTTAACTATAGGTATATATATATTGGTCTGAAATAAATTTTTAAAATTTAGAATTTAGAAGTCACTGTTCTTTCTTTAAAATATTTCTTTGAATAATAAATCAGATTTTTATTGATTTCCACATTTAAAAAATTTTGGTTAAATAAATTGAAATTTTAAAAGCAGCAGCAATTAGAAAATACAGCTGAAAAATTACCTTTTTTGTGTCTGGATTTGATAAAAGTTTCCAGTGACTAGTTTCATTTCACAAAATTATTTCTTCAACCACTGTTAAACAAAGACTGAATATTTAATTTAATTAATTTATATTTCGCCGTTTGTGGTACCAATTCGAGAATACGATGGAGTAGATACGATGGATAGGCAACTAAAATTTGAATTTAAAATATCAAACCATCATTAATTACAGCATCGTTGTATATTGTTTCATAAAATTCCCAAATGTTTCTCTTCAAATTTAATAAAAGGCATTTTAAAATTTGACAGACTGATTTCTATCTCCCTTTTTACTAAAGTGAACAAACATTTAAGTTAGGCAGGCAGTAAGACTATTTTGGAAGAAACTTATTTTTATCAAAATTTTCAATTTCCGAGTTATGAGGAGTATCAAAGATGAGATTATAAGACTTTTAGTGCAGAGTAGTGCCTAAATATTTGGAGCCCTGTAAAATAAAATTGCGGATAATCTAAATAAAAACAGATAATTTTTGTTGTTGTGTTTTTTAATTTCATTACATTACAATTTTTAGAATTTAATGTTTGATGATATTTATTTATTCATTTTATTACAATTCTGCTAAAAGATTTAAGAATCAAAGAAGTGGCATTCAAGCATATCAAAAGATTGTAAAATATTTCTATTTGCAGATGACACAAGTATTTTTATATCTGAAAAGAATTACAAAAAGCAAATATTGTCTTAGACAAAGTTTTCATTCAAGTTTCAAACAGATTATCACTGAATTTAGACAAAACAAGTTATTTATTGTTTGAGAAAAGTAATAAAAATAGTGAATTTAGACTTAAACTTAAGTAAGTACTTAGGTCAAATTGTACAAGATAACCTGAAGTGGAATAATCATATTTTAAAATAAATTGATTAATAATCTCAGTAAACTCACACCATTATTTTATCACTTAAAAAACATACTATCAGAAAATTTTAATAAAAAATATATTAGTGTACGTATAAATCATTGGCTTTATCAAAAATTAATAATGCAATTGAATTATGGGGTAGAAAAAAATACAAAATGGATAAGTCTACTTCAAAAAACACAAAATAGATTGCTAAAAATACTATTTAGCAAAATAAACTTTTATAGAACAAACCAATTAGATAAAGGATGTAAAATACTAAATGTTCTTGATCAGACTTTTTAAGACTGATACTAGGTACTAATATTTGAAAACAAAAAAACGATGTTACCAATATCAGACACAGAAAATTAACCTTCTAGTCAAATAATCCGAAATTGCCAAAAGAAAATCAGTGTTTATATATTGATGAACTTTTTGTGGACTGGTTTTAATAGTAATACAAGTTAGCTGCAAGTTATATTTGTAATGTAAAACAAACATATATTATAAATGCAACATTTTGAACTATATTTGTAAAATGAGAGATTTACCATTTTTATCTTGCATAATTCAAGATTTATGTATATTAGGTATGCCAATAATTGAATATTTATGATTGCTAAATTGTCTCCACTAATTCGATTATTTATGGTTGAACCAATTTTGATTTATAAGATAAGAATGAAAAAAGTCTTACTGATTCAATTTAGTTTTAATCAATCATTCCAGACATCATTCCAGACATTTTCGTCATATTGGAAAATGTTATTGGATTGTTGATAAATCAATTAATTTGTCAATTGAGCCTGACATTCAATTATCGATTAGTTTGACGCATTCGCATAATTGATATTGATAGATGAAAATAACAACATTTCATTCAAAAACAAAACAAAATAATCACAATAAACCTTTATTTTATCCTTACGTAGTTTATAAGCCTTATAAATAAAGAAAAAAGTTTTTGAAAACAATTGAAAAGTTACATTGAAATCAATCTTAAACTTTAAAAAATTGGAATAAAATTTTTCAGTAATTTATTTCCGCATTTCCTATTGCGTGATCTCAATAATATATTGTAAATTTCAACAAAAGCTTGTCATTTATTGACATCTGAAGAGCTTGCAATTCTGGAGTGCAGACTCTTTGTAGTCGTAAATTCTTTCAATAACCATACACCGTCTCATAAATAATCAGGAATTTAAACTTTTAACCATAATCTCATTTTACTACATACATTCCCAAAAATGATTTGTAGGCAAGAATTGCTTTGTTTATTATTATAAATTTGTAAATACTTTATAATGTAAATCATTTTTAAATGGAAGTGTGGCCACGCATGGTCGACTCGAGTTTCAATCTTATCATATCGTATATGCATCATATCTATGGTCCATCATATCATATCATACATGCATCATATCTAAATATGTATCATGTCAACTCAGCCTCGACACACTTAAGTAGTATAAGGGAATGGGAAGTCTGGCACAATTGAAAGACTGCTTATAGAAGTCTTTTTTTAAATCGTTAATATACGCACCTAAGCAGCTCACCAATACGCATCAAATAAAACGTTGGTAAGCGTCAAAGATGTAAGCACAATTGGTGTCTAGTGAAAAGCATTGATAAGCGAATGGACGACGTAAAAAGCGTTGATATGAACTGTAGAAATGTTGGTAAAATTGTGCTTACATCTTTGACGCTTACCAACGCTTTATTGAATGCGTATTGGTGCTATTAGGTGCTTATATTAACGCTTTTGAAAAGACCTCTATAAGCAGTCTATCTCAGGTCCATCTTCCGTCTGTCTATGCACAATTGTGTAAGCACAATTGGTGTCTAGTGAACAGCGTTGATATGAACTGTAGAAAGGTAAGTAAAGTTAGATTACTTCCTTAACTTCGTTTTTCCTAGTTAGGTGATATGTAATATGCATGTATATCTATGGTAAAATGTATATTTTATTATTCGTCCATTCATATTTCTGCTATTATGAATATATTCTTGACTGAATGCTCCCTACTGATGATGAGACCCATCCCCGTCGAGATACCTAATAGATAAAAGCTGTTTTGTATATCAAGTATTGGTTTGAGAGCTAGAATTTTGATTTTGTCAGTGTAAGATTTATTTATCTATTCGAGGTAAATACAAGAAAATGTTTCAAATTGAAGGTCAACATTTAATTACCTAATTCTTTTTTCGAGAGGCTTAAAGAATTAATGTCGCTAAAGTTTAAAAATTAATCTATCAGAAAAATAAACTCAAAATACAGAACAAGTTGATACATTTTTAAGAAAGGGTGGAGTTAAAAAAAGATTGTTGAATAAAGAAATGTTGAATTCTAATGGAAACTGTGCAAGTGAATACTGCGTGCAAAAGATGAATTCTAAATCACTAAATGAGCTTCTTTATGTTTCCTATCAGGCTATATAAAGCAAACAATTATAGAGATTCAATGCTTTTACGTATTATGTCAACATTTTGCGAAACGTTCATGTACAGATCTTTTCCGGATACAAAATTACTAATAATAGAATATCCTTATAAATGACAGAAAAGTTGGAATAATCACATCTAAGCCTTTTTACCCTTTATTCCAATAAACAAATCCGAGTTGGGTAAAGTTAAGTGAATGAACTCAATATTAAAAGAACGAATTTAATAAATATGCAAGTTGATCAAAAATTGTTAACCTTTATTTTAATATCATTCTTTATTAAAATTTGGGAAAATGACATACATGAAGATAAAAACTCTTAGATGTCTACAAAATTATGTGTAATATTTAATTATCTATTTTTGTCATATTCCTTTAATTAAATATGTTTTCTGAAGAAACTGTTCAGGTGAAATCTATGTAGACATTCCTAGATTTGTTTCATCGTTGTACTCTTATGGTCGTCCCTATCACAAAATCACACACTCTTAAATAACAAAAAAACTTTTAATGAATTCTCTAAATGATTTATTGCTTTCTTTAAATAACACTCATTAAATAATTTTATTTGACATCAGTAGGTATATAGTTTTGATATGGTCAGAGATACATAAATGATTAGGTATCATTTGACATTTAATTTCCTGATTTGTTACATGCATATATTATAATATGTAAATGAATCGTTGAATGAAAGAAAAAGATAAAATCTAATTTATTTTTAGGAATATTAATGTATTCAAACTTTTTCGAGTGTACCTAATAATATCAAAACAGTATGTTATGAGAAAACAAACTAGAATAATATTTTAAAGAAATTAGGAGGAGAGATACTTTGATTTTCAAACTTTGACAATTTTAAATTTGAGCTGGTCATTCCTTAATCTTTTTGGAATATAAAATGGACACATACTATATGTAATTAAAAAAACTCTTCTGGATAACACTACATATATTGATTTACCTAACCTTAAAAGATATTTATGTTGATTAATAAATTTTATTAAATTTGGGAATTTAAGATACTGATATTAACAGATGGAAAAGTAACATTGTATTCCATTTTACCTATTGCCTTAATGTAAAATAGAAAAAAAGGATTTATTATTGCAAATAAATTTCAGCATGAGAAGCTATTTCATACCAGAAATCACAGCATTAACAGTTGCATCTATAGACCTGAATTAGAGAGCTGTTATTCAGTTAAAATAACGTGAAATCAACATGATTTAGCATTAACAAATTATGTAGATATTTCTTTATTACACAGAAATACATTCATATGTTATGAGGAAGCGTTTAATATCAGATAAAATGACCGCGAGAGTAACATTATCCGACACTAAACGATCCGACAGTTGGCATTTCTAAACTATACATCCCACAAAACTTAAGTGATACATCAATTTAGGTGCATGCAGACATTCGGACTATTCTGATACCATCTGTACACTTGGAGTCCGAAAATATACAAAAATTCACTAAAAATAAAATCGCGAAAGTTGTAGGATGAACCAGACCCTGGTTACAGGCCCCCCTCCTTTAAATTTTGTTCAAAAAGTTGACAGTGTAACTATAAGTCATGGAAAAATTGAACATGAAGTAACTTTACATAGTCAGGGACAACACCTCCTAACATATTTATACACGAGTAAGCGATCAGATTAATAAGTTGACCAATCAGAATAAAATAAAAAGGTTTTTGAATTATGAATTATAACCAACCAAACCTGCTTTCTTCTAGTTTGTTTCTAGCTATGTATCATAGTGCGAGAATGACCTTTCTTTGAGTTATGAGTCACCGGTCCTGTCTAAGGCTTGGGGAGGAAGGAATAATGAGGCAAGCGAAGTTGGTTCTTTGTTTGACTGAATCTTGCGGACAAGACTCTGTTGGTGTTGAGAGTGTGGAAGTGTTAAATTGGCCGAGTTCAGCCGGGATAGAAGAGGCTGTGATAGGTCTTGGCACACTGTTCAGGCAGCAAAATTATTGAGGCGACACTCCAGGCGTTGTTCGAGCTATTGATGGTACTTATCGGAATAATGGTCCGAATATTTGCATGCAGTTAGAGTTTGATTAGTCGAACAAAATGATGTATCACTTAAATCTGTGGGATGGATTAGTTATTGAAATGCCAACTGTCGGATAATGTTACTCTCGTATAAAATGTTATTTCATCAATGTAAATTATATATATGGTTATGATAATATTTCCGTGGTATTGTAAATAAACCACACATACCTATATCAATTGTCTTTAGTTTTATGTTGAATGTCATTTTTATGAAATAGTTATTCTTAAATATTGGTTTTCACTTTAATTTGGGCAGAAAACAAAAGAATCAATAATATCTCTTTAGCTGGAAATAATCAAGATTATTGGTGTGTGTAGGGGAGACCGGGGCTATGTGTAACATTTTGAAAAGTGTAAAGAAATTGTAAAGAAATGGCAATATTTTTGTGTGTAAAAGTGGATGCTATGGACAATAGCTCAATTGGTAGACAAAATAGTTTTATATTTGACTACATGAAAACGATTTTATTTAAATTTTGCGTGATTGTTAGAAGCAAATAAAATTTAAAAAAACAATATTTAGTTTCATTTAACCCCATACCTGGGGTCAAATGTAACACCTACATGGGTTAAATACACCACTATTTTTTCCAAAATAATTAGTTTTAATGGAGTACCTATAATCGATTTAAAAGAAAAGAAAAAGAAATCCTGTTTCAGTATTCGATCCAACTCCAAATAATATAGTAGTTATATACGAATAATACAAAATAGTTAAATTTCACAGAATATTTAAATTTTGCTTATAGGCACTGAATCAGTAATATCGATAGCAAACAGCTTGAATAAACTGTGCGACCTATAAACTCCGTTCAAACAAAGAGTAACCAATAGCGCACTCGCACGAGTAAAAGCACTGACTTAGACAAATAAATGTAGAAAATCAATGCACTGTTACAGTTTACCCCTGTTACATTTAGCACCGGTCTCCCCTATAAAATTACACACATCGCATTTTGCGAATTTTAGATTAAATTAAATTAAATTTTGTTCAAAGGAAAATGAATGAATTAAACGCAACTATTCTCATACTGTGTAAAGAAA
>JAYJLU010663255.1:0-11903 GCA_036873645.1 Minona dolichovesicula | reverse complement strand
GACAATGTACTACATTGTTCAACAATGTTCTTAGGCGGCCGAAAGGGTTAAGTTAGATATAAATGTATGCAGATATATCTTAACTCATCTAAGCCTTCCTGGCTTACATGTCAATAAAATAATGAAGCTTACAGTGAAGTACCTAATCCCTAGCTGAGATGAGGTGTAACAGAGAGAAAATCACCCCTTCCTCCATAGAAATCAGTTTAATAGAAATAATTCCGATTTCTATGCTTCATTTATATTGAACAAATTCGATGCGCGTGGAAGGTTTGATGGAATCTTTCAATTTACATTTTCGTTTGATTTGATTGGCTACTCGATAATGTATTTTAAAGGTCTTTCCGAAGATTGATAATTTGACAGGTTTATGAAATATTTTGGTAATAATTTCTTCTTTTCATTGAGAATTAATCTTTGAATTCCTGAAAGCATGAAGTATCAAGAAATAACATAAATTTGATGAATTGTAATTAATAAAATACATATATATGACATTTGTAAATTTCATATTTCATCTGCAAGGTTTAGTGCGATTTAATTACAAAATGCTGAGCACTGAAATGGCAAACACAATTGTTCTACATGACATAATTCGTGTTTTTCGTGACATCATTTTAAAGATCATATTGTAAGTATACGTGTAATTGCAAAAATAAACCTTGAATATATAATTCTTGACAAATTACTAAATCTTAAAATTTAAATAAACTACTAATGGTAAATAACAGTAGTATGATGTGAATATTGAATTAATCGAAAATAACTAAAGAAAATTAAGATAAGTGTAATTATATTTAAATGTTTCTCAGTAGGATAAGCATCTACAATAAGAAAATTATTAGTTATCAAATATAAATTGCATTAGATAGTTGTTTCTAATGTTTCTAACTCTGATTAATTTCATTTTAAATATAAAATTATATCAATAGTAATTTTACAATATATATGTACATATTCAGGTTGGCCGAAAATGCCAAGCCACTCCTTTTGGGAAGCCCCTAGCCACTACAAATATTGATTGATTTACATACAATTTAGCATCATGAATATTCAACATGTTTTAAACCAAAGTGCGAAGTTTCGCTGTATAACTTTAATTACCTTTTGTGTAACGCTCATTTGAATATTTCTATTCGCAGAATAAGTGACTGCACAGTTCTTTTACAAATAAATTAATATGGTAAATTTTATTTTATAGGAAGAAATACAATACGATTTCCGTAAGCATTCACATAAGCTAATGAACAAGCGCTGTTGTTCATGAACTCTACTCACTGAACGTTGTTCATCTCATATTGACTGTGTGCCACTTTTCATCAGTTTAGTGTCTTCGTTATAATGCCATCGTTCAGTCAGAAAGATACCATATTCTTATATTGAGAATCTCCGACAGCATGGCTGGTCAGCCAGATGCATGGTTAATGAGTTCCCTGATAAAACTGCACTCGGAGTGACTTCGATTACATCATCAAGAATGTTCGCTGAAAATGGGTCAGCGGATAGAGTCAAGGATCTGGACGACTGAGGACTACAAGATCAGCATAATTGGGAGGAGATTTCTCAGATATTTGTTCCCAGTGCTAATGATCAGCAGAGAGAAAGACTACAAGCTTGTGTGAATGTACAAGAAGGACATATTGATACTTTTTTAAATTAATTTCTTGTTTTTACTATTTTAAAACTTTAGCAATTTGCTTTCAAACATGTTGAATATTCATCATGCCAAAATACAAGTAAATCAGTCAATATTTGCATTGACTAGGAGGTTCCAAAGAGAGTGGCTTGGTTTTTTAGACCACCCTGAATATTGTATGCACCTCCTGTAATTTCAAAAAGGACATAATGATAAATAAATTATGTCTGCCATCCACTTACGAAAGTCAAGATCATTTTTTATCAATTCGTTTTCCTGAAAGAATGATTTTATTTGTTTCTTTTATCGAATATATTTTTTCTTAAAAATTACCATTTTACCATTAAATGTAAGATGAGATTTTTTAATACCATTTTGTAGTATAAAAGTAATACGCATGAATATTTTTACATTTAACTCTAGTGTCTATTAAATAAAATACAAAATTAAGCGAGAAAACTAATTAAAAAAGATCATTTTTACAGAAAGATATTGGTAAATGTTTGGACTACAAGGCAAAATACGATACATATTATAAAGAGAGTGATTATTCTGTGACATAATTCTGTTTAGCAGCATTACAGTCAAACATAAAATTCACTAGAGAATTCTAGAGAGATATTTGTAATAGATACAAAATTTTTGTCTATATCTATATTAGCTCTATAAAAATCGTTTTAATTTCAGAATTGATGCTTAATTTGTTAGGTTGTCTAAGAACATGTATTCTATATTTTACGAGAGATCATTGTATCACAGATTAGAAATTTGTTCATTTTATAATAATTTTATTTTTGTTAAAAATAATTTAGTTATTTGAATTTTCACTATTTATTGGTTAATATGATAATAAATTACTATTAAATAAACTAATTAGCAGCGATAAATTTAGCCTACGTATATTTAAGTAGGTATATTTCAATCACAAACTTTTAAAATGTTGAAAATCCAATATTAGAACGAACTGATTACAATAACATGGTTTTCTATTAAATCAATGGGAGTAAATTAAATAAAACCATATAATTATATATATATATATATTGGTAATAAAAGTAAATACATATATTCTGCAAATCTATATATCAAGCATTTTTATAGAAAAAGCATTGTCAAATATAATCGTGATTAAATAGAGAGACATGTTCTATTTCAATTTATATTCAAATGCGCGGATAAAACAAAATATTAGAAAGGTGGATTCACATAAAAAATGTTGGCCAACATTTTGTTTGTAAACATGCTTGTTGGCAAACAAAAATCAATTCACATTAGCCAGTATGTATGCAAACAGCCAGTGATCAGTTAAATTTTATTCAACTTTTATCCAAATATTCGCCAACAAAATTTGTTCCAACCAATCAAATCATGTCTTTATCATTCATTAATTTGTCACCTGAGGGAGGGAATTCAATTGTGGTGTCATAAATTGTCTATGATCGTCTATTGTTAATTGACTAAAATCTATTTTAAAACAGACTTACTTCTGTAGATATTAATGATGAATATTTTTATTGGAACAAAACATGCTTTTAAATTACATAATAAAAACGAGTAGGTACAACATAGTTGAGTATGATTAAGAATGTCTATTGTATGTCTTTCTTTGGGCCTTTTTGGATAATTGATGATTACCAAGGGACTTGCCCACATGAATTTAAATACTCTACATATTTCTCTCTGGTCCAAGGCCATTTTAGAGGAATTGTTGGAGCCGCATCTACCTATTTAAATTCAAAAATTGATTGCAGTCATTTTTACCACTTGATGCCACTGACCATTATCTTCCAAATCAATTTTAACGTGAATGACTTTGTTTGCCAACATTATGTTTGCAAACATTTGATGTGAATCTACCTTAAGAAAAACACTAAAATACCAATAGAATTTTTGGGTTTAGAATGTCTCGATAGTATGATATAATGATATAAAAAGTATAATAAAAAACTAAAACTAATATTGATTTAACACTCAGTAATTAATGGCAAAGTATTAAAAACCAAAGTACTTTCTCTAGTTCATCTCTAGTATGTATTGATCAATTTAATCTTAAGTTCTCCATATCCTCAATCAGGTTGCAACTACGACTATAGCCAATCAATTCTCTGTAAATTTGATTGGTCATTTCATCCTTGCCTTCATGATTTTCTTTCATTCTTGCCAAAATTGTTGAAAGTTGTAAATCACCTACGAAGAGAGCGCCTTTTTCGAGATCTTTAATTGCAATAGAGAGCTTCTTGATATAATCTTTAAGCTCCTTGTCCAAAGCATTTATTTCTTCATTAATTTGCTTCCTTAAATCGTCTTTTAATCTCCCTTTATCTACAGATTTTTCAATTCTTTTCAAATCATCGATTTGTTCTTTGACTTTTTTGTCAATGATAATGTCTTCTGGAGCATTCTCCAGTTTGTTTTCAATTGTAATCAAAGACAAATTCTCGCGCACATATCTCATACGAGAGGAATGCTCGTGGGACGTACTGTCGCATCCACACGCATAACAATGATCATCCCATCCCAGGTTGGAACAGTCGTAGTAAAAGAATATAGCTAAGACATTGTGGCTACAATCGGAACAACAAGTGACCTTACAATTTTTACAATTGTAAACTCGGTTGCCATGAGTAACATCTCGAAGAACACTTTTTACTTCAAAAGTTGACTTTTTCTTTTCAAGATACTTCAAAAAATTTTGAAGATGTTTCTTTGTTTTCACTAAATCCATAATGCCTTTCTTTAGGTTTGCTTGATATTCAATTAACTTCTCCCTGTTATCCAAAACCTGCAAAGATGTGCCCAAGCTCATGTTGGGATAGCCTTCTATTATTTTAAAAAAATTCCCCCATGTGTCATTCGCATCCTCAAACTTTCCCTTGCACCTTCTGTATTCCCTTTCATCTTCAATTGGTATCTTTTTGAAAAGACAACCGTTCTCAATAGATAAATGATGTTTATATGGAAAATTGTTCTCATTAAGAACATCCAAGACTGGAGGGTTCTTTTCATCGCAATGAGTGGCTATGACAAATACATTATCAACAATATCTTTGCCAAATAATTTCTTGATTGAATTAAGAATATCTATTGTATTTTGTGTTAATCGATTCCGAGTTCCATTTAAACCCACACAAATTGCTCGAATACTCTTCAAGTGATGTGTGAATAGCTCTTTAATTTGTAAGAAAGTTTCCTCATCTCTTTCTCTCCCCTCTGTGTCACCAAATCCAGGAGTGTCAACAATGTTTATTTGAGCATCAACTTTGCTATCTTCATGTGAGAAAATTTGATACATAGTTATCCATTTAGTCTGAGATGCTGTCTGAAATACATACAAAAAAGAGTAAATAATACAAATGCAGATACAAATACAGTAGTCCCTGTCTACTATAGCGACTTCGTTTCTGCCAAGAAGAGAAAAAATTCGTTAAAGACAGGTAGTCGTTATATACCTACAGATAGGGTATTCCCCGTACTAATATTCCAAATATGCATCATATTGATATAAATCTACATATACGTATGTAGTAATGTATTGTCTCGCCATAAAAAGAAAGACCGATCACAGAACAACTATACTATTCCTCATCTTATTGTGAGCCGCCACTTGAGATCACAGTTTCATTGCTCGCTTGGCATTGCTGACGGGACGGGGCGGGGCGGGGGCATTTTGAGTATTTTTACTAAACTCTGTAAACTCATGTATTTACCTATATAGGCAGTTTCACTATACAAAGAATGAAATGTTGGATTAATTTATAGCGACATAATAACTAATAATCGATATAGCAACCCAATAACCGTTTGATTCAGATGGATTCAGCCAATTAATAAATTAGATCCACTTGCGCAAATGCTAACTGTGAGCAGCAACGATGTTTTACCGTCGAGTTAGTTATTCAATGTTTACGGAAGTGGATACCCATCATATTAGGTAAAAAAATGCCATGAACAATACACTTATTCTTATTGGTCTCATCTCTCTCAAATTTAGAACTTTTAAATGTACTGTAGATGACTATATGAAAAGTCGCTATTTACAGGTAAAAGTTAAAATTTTGCCAAATCATTGCGGTTGTTGGTCGGTGTTAGACAGGTTGAATTATATGAAAGGGAGAGAAGAAGTCAATCCGTGCAAATTTTTAAGGTCGTTGTTGACCGGAAGTCGTTATAAAGGGTCTTTATAAACAGGGACTACTGTACTTACAATAATCCTCTTCATAAGTTTAAGAATTGATTGATTTGATGTGAATAGACTAAATAAATCACTCCAAGAAAATGAGTTTTCTAACTGTTTCGTTTTTGCTAATGTTTTACTTTCATAAAATACTAATTAATTAATAGGTCTGCGGGTCTTCAGGTCTACTACAGGTCTAATTTGAAAATTTTTATTTTACCATATTCTACCATATAGAACCAAGACATTTGAAAACACGTGATTTTTTCCATTTCCATTTTAAACTGTGACGGATATTTTCATCCAAATTAAATGTACATAAAAATTAATATTGTTTTAGTTCGCCAATTCTTCTCAATAGTATTCTCAATATTATAAAAATCTTGCAGATCTCCTATTTGTCTTATTAAGACATTATAACATTATTGCTTCATCAAAATATAGCTACATATATCTCTTTCTAAAATGGAAATTTTCTGTGGCTACAACTATAATGAGGTTCTTAACCAATCGTAAGTGTTCTGAGAGTGACCATTAAGGAATAAAAGTGTTCAGGAAAGATATTATGAAAATGGAATTCCCTGAGACAAACATAAATTAAACATAGTCAGAATTTCCCAAAAATAGATAACGGGGATTATCTCTCTGAATACAAGCATCAACTATCTTCTCAGAAACTGGAGTTCTTCTTCCCCGAGAATAAATTATTCCGCTGCCTTTGAGACCGCCAAACCAGTTGGCATGAGCGCGTAGAGGAAGGACGAAGATCCAGACCACACAACACCTTTAAATATAGTTCTCCCGAGACAAAAGTGGCAACCATCCTTGCACCCCTGATAAATTGCTTAAAAACTTGATCATCGCTTACTTAAGCTTGAAGACTGTAATGTAACAGAGGATCTGGAAATTGACCTTAATAATGAAAGCCAAAATGACTCCTACAAAATACCTTCAAAAAAACCAACCCTGCCAAAAAACAAAGTCACCTGATCTAATCATGAGGGAACCCACAGCTTAAATCCCAATAACTTTAGAAGACAAGGGCAATTACTGTTCAAACATCAGGCATATCAAAGAGAATGGCGGTCGTGAGTGCGAGTGGTAGAATGCCTTGGATTGCCTCGGTTGCTATTGGGATCAATATTGCCTAGCAACCGGCCAAAATTTCTTTTTTTTCTCAATATCTCAGCATATGCTACATGTATTTTCATATAACTATAATATATTTTAATGTAATCCATTTTATTACTCAATATTCAGAATATTTGTTCAGTGTCCGGTTGCAATGTGGGCCTATATTGCATAGCAACAGAGGTAAAATCACGTTAACTTAGTAGGTAATTTTACGTGAGGATTCCCAATATTTTATCAGATTCGATGTCCGGTTGCCGGTTTAGTGTTCGATTGATATGGACATCAATAATGCCTAGTAACGGACCAAAATTTACCGTTTTCCTCTAATATTTAGTACCAAACCTTTTTACTTGGTATAACAATAGTTTTCAATATGTAATTAATTTATTAAGTTGCACAATCGGTATAATACTGTCAAATCTGTCAAAAATATTAAAGTAAATACAAGATTATTCAATTTATCCCTAGGTATCTTTCAAAAGAACATTAAGGATCATTCAGGAGACCGTTAACTGACAAACTAAACATTCCTCAAGTTATCAACTCAAAGATCTTTAAAGATGTGAAATACACCAACAGAATCTTCAAAGATTACGTCAAGATATCTTTGAGCATGTAATCCTCCAATATATTATCAAAGTCACTTTTCTATATGGCTTGCTGAGTCAGCAAAGTTATGGGCAAGATTGAAGCAAGATTAGAAACCAGAGTAATGTATCACATTTTAATATGGATGTGCATCTAGATTATTCTTATTGTAATAATAATTTCCTCACCTTTTTCTTTTCTTCCTTTTTTTCATCATCTTCGAGACTGACGATTTCCAGTCGAAAGTCATCATCGTATTGAACTCCAGTCAAGTAGTTAATCAAGGAATTAACGAGAGTGCTTTTTCCTGACCCAGTATCACCAATAATTAGGATATTGATAATAGCGTTCTCTTTTTTAGTGTAACCTACAAAATTTCATGTTAAAATATATTTTAGACTTTAGACCAACAAAGATTATTTATTTTTATTTTTAAACTAACTAGTTGATTTCAGTTCTTTTTGAATCGTTTCAGACTGATAAAAATATCCGATAATAGATTACGAAATTTAAGAATTATTTCATACCAAAATTGCATATTCTCAATTTCCGATTCTTGTTTTTGTAGCTTGGAATAATTGTTAGCGGATAAATGCCTTCTAACTCTTTTTCCGTTGATTTTCTACTTTGCAGTTCATTGTTATCAATTATCTGTTTTGCTAAGCATCTGAGATATGAAATACACGAAATAATTAGAGTACTATAATCAAAGTTTATTGACAATAGTTAAAACGAATTAAGTAACAAACTATGTTCAAAAGATTGTTCTGTCCTAAAAGAAATGCCAGTAGTTAATGAAAACAGAAAATATACTTACTTCTTTGACCCCATGATATTGGTAGCTTTAGTCTACACAATCACACAATGGGTATATATATGCTCTAAATTCTCTTGTTAATATAAATCTTGACCAATCCAAACTGTTTTAAGACTTCTTTTTATTTCAAATGACTAGTATAAGTGCTTTATTGTTTGCAATATGTACATAAGTAAAGAAGAATCGGTACAAAGTGTGAATATAAATGAGTACATTAAAATAATATTAATTCATTATATTAATTAAATAATGATAAAAATATTAATACAATACAATATGATACAAAGATACAGTAAATAGCGAACTATAGAACGAACGTTTAATGTCCTTCGAAGCTCTCTCTCTCTCTCTTTCTTTCTCGGTTGCGCGAACTCGCGCTGCTAAAGCCTTCACAAATAAGCCTCTGTTAGACTTATGCCTGTCAGCCCTTTAATTTCATTAGTCCATGACATAACAGGTCTCCCTTGTCTTCGTCTGCCATCTACAGCTGCTCCTTGGATGATATCCTTTTCCGTGCCATCCCCAGTCGTCTTCTGCGTGTTTGGTAATCATGGACCCCAAGTACTCAAATTATTCAACTTCATCGATCTGTTCAGTAAAAATTCTGAATGATCTGTGCGGTGCTTATCAACGACCATTAAATATCTTTGTTTTCTTTACATTGAGTAAAGCCCTCTAGGAACACTGACGTTCTTCGCACTTGAGAGCATAGACAAAAGCTCATCCTTGGATGATGCTAGGATGGTATCACAAGCTTAATTGAGATAATAGTTACTCCTACTTTGAGGCTGTCACCTAGGGCAGTTCGTATTATGTCTTCTGCGAAGATGCTATAAAGCGATGGAGAGAGGATACGACCTTGTCTGACACCTCTGTCGATGTCAAACCACCTTGTTAATCCACATAACTAGTTTTAACGGCTGGTTCTTGATCTTGGTAGAGGCTACTGATTAATTCAATGAGGTGATGAGAGCAGCCCATCCTGGACATGATTTCCCACAGATGCTTGTAATCGACACAGTCGAAATCTTTAGCATAAATCAATAAAACTCAGGTAGAGAGGAATATTGTGCTCTCTGCATTTCTCAATGATAATACGGATGTTGACAATGTGCTCCCTGGTTACTCTGCCTTCTACAAAACCTGCTTGCTCCTCGGAGATCTCCTTGGCATACTTATTCTTAATTCCCTCAATAAAGATGTTAAGTAGGACTTTACTTTCCTGGACGATCAAGCTGATGGTTGGTTGGCACACTCTATAAGATTTTCTTCTTTAGCAGCGACAGGAAGACAGCCCTACCCCATACGTGAGGCCAGTCAGTGCTTTTCCATATCTGAAGCTAGTGTTAATTAATAATTGAATTAGAAAGAAATTGAAAGAATACCACACAACAATATTTTAACTAAATAAAGGAAGATATAAATTTTGAAATGTTCTGCTTCTCTCTGCAGTATATTACGTCTGAATTCTAATTAGAAGTCAGTGAAGAAATTTGTTACTAAATATGATAGTCAGATGTAACTATGATAATATAAACTCAGTTTTAAGTTGATCTCCTGAATTTATTTCTAATGATATTGACAAGTTTCTGTTTTATTTGTTAAAGAAAACTGCAATGTTTATGAAACTATTACCAATATCTAACTCCATTACCAAAATACATTGAGGTATTTCCCTGAGTCATGTACATTCTGCTACTGAAACGAGAAATAAGATGCAAAACGTGATTGTCCCATTTGAGGTTGCTTTACAAGAAATGGTCCTCATGAAGATGCCCTGTAGTCTGTAGTGATATCATTATTCAGGTTACGTCTCAACGCTGTAATAAAAATATCATCGTCCTAATATTTTTAGATTTACAATAGACGTTTTCCTGTGCAGAAGTTTATGGGCTTTCCGATGGTATTTTGTCAAATTTTGTCTTAACTGAAATCGAACTGAAATCGATCAGTTAGTTTTAAAGTAATCAGAAATACTGTAATCTCTGTTGATCTAACAAATGCTGATTTATAAATCTGTGTAAAAGAATTAATTAATTTAGTATCAAGTTTCAAATATATAATATTAAATAATAATTAATTCAAATTTATTAAATTAATTAGTTACTCAAGGTATTTAAAAGTATAAGAATTATGAGAATGATGTAAACCATCAAAAACAGTCTTATTTGTATGATATTACAGAATGGTCAGTAGGCACTTAGAATATTTAGCTAAATTACAATTGTTATCGGCCCAAAATAATCAGTTAGCTTAAAAAGAAAAAATAAGAAATGACTGTTGACCTAACAAATGTTTTTCTATAAAATAGTTTCTACTTCAATAAAATTGATTATTACCAATTAATTACCAATTAATTCGAATGTAATATTCCCTTTTCAGAGTCGCAACTTAGAGCGAAATAAATCATTTCTTGAATAGAGATTTGTTTAACGCAGTATTTTTTTACTTTTAAGGACGTGCAATGAGTTCTCAGTACAGTCTAATTGAAAAGTTCTATTTATAATTTGAATGTTTTCTTTTTCAGAATTATGAGCCTGATCCATTTATCCATTTTCACTTATAATCTTATCGTATCACTTTATTGAAGACGATAAGATAAGATCATACCTAAGTGAAAATGACTCCATGATTCAATTAATTATTTCATGATAAACATTTGTTAGCTCATCAATCATTTCTAAATTTTTCTTTTTAAGCTAACTGATTATATTTCAATTCTTTTGTGGGTTTGAGCTAACTCTCTCTTTTGGCCGTTTTAGGCCGATAACAATTATCTCTTTTTGCAAATTCTGTACACACGAAATCCTAATCAAATACGGAAATCAAATATATCGCCAGTATACCTATACTATTTAACTCAACTCATATCTGCGAAAATTCAGCGAATTGGAATCAGTCACCAAATGTACCATCGATTTTTTCATATTCTGTGGTTGATTACAAGAGCCGAGTCTAACATGGCCTTATAGCAAGTCCTTCTTCTCTCTCTCTCTCTTAGCAGATAGCAGCAATATTAATATTAATTTCTCACTAAAGTCATTTCACGGCATCAATACAACTCAATAAATATGCCTTTTTTGAAAATCAATTTTACAATTAATAAAACCATTAATAAAAAAGTGTATTATTAAATTAAATAGAATTGAATTTCATCTAAAACAAACAAAAACAACTTTTAGAGAATATTTTAGAACCCTTATGATCAGTTCCAATGCATTCTAGGTTCTAAATGAACAGATATTGACTTCTAAATTCAAAGATTTCAAATATAAAGACTCAAGTCTTTTATAAAAGAAATTGAACTTAATATTTTTTTATTATTTTTGCTACGTAGTGGTAAGATAACTATAGGTATGTAACAAAAATTATATATTTGAAATCTTCACATCACTTTACCAACTAGAATGTAATTATAAAAATTAGACAACTAAATATTTTTTGAATTTTTGATTTTGGCCTAAATTTATGTGTACTTTGTCATGCAGTTGAGATACCTTACTGTAGAACTACTAAGAGATCTAATTCGTTTTTCCCTTTCATGTCGAGTGCAT
>JAYJLU010662144.1:0-11911 GCA_036873645.1 Minona dolichovesicula | reverse complement strand
AATTTATAATGGTGGAGATAGGATTTTCTGTCAATTAGCACTGCGTTATCGATATACAAATATCGAGTATCGAGAGTCGTTTCTCTGTGTGTACTTATTCTATGGCTCTGAGCTCTGCATTGGAGCTCTGTTTATGTAAAAATAATATAAATAGATTGTAGGTCTGTGCTCGGGAGAGTTTCGATTTCTATGGCCGTAAACAGTATACATACGTAAGTACCATAGAGATCGGACTTTTTTATAGCGTAGAGGTAGAAATGAATAAACCAATTTTGAATAACAACGCCTAATCGGAAGTAATACATCTATTACATATATGGGAATTAGAATGGGATAGGAGGTTATGGAGGTCTAGAATATTATATTAATTTTAAGCTTGGTATTTTCTTAATCCTTAATCTCCATAGTTCAACTTATGTTCTGTTTAATACACCGTTAAAGTAACCCTCAATAATATTTATGGTACGTCCTTCGATTGTGAATACTTAGATTCGAATTTCGTCGTATTCAACTACGCGCTAAATTTCAATAGAAATCTATAATTACCCAAATTACGGTGCCAAATTCACCAAAAAAGGTCCCATAAGTATACTGTCTAACTATTTTAACTGTCTGTTATGTTGGTTCAAAATGGGATTGATTTCTCTTTATATTTCAATTAAACAGTAGGGGTACTGAATGCACGAAAGCGTAGATTTTATATAAAATTTTGTGCATAGATTTATTAAACCATGAATCGCAAGAAACAATACCACATATCTACATATATATCAGGAATTCACTCCGCATCTGTTACTATAACTGATAATAATTGCCCATTCCAAAATCACAACTATTCCCTCCCAGTCAATAAATATTACTATACAGAGAATTCACCATGATCTTTCACAGCTAGTTTGAAAATTGTTGTAAAAGTTTGTGCTGCATACAGTTTTGTTGTATGCTGGCGTGTATTGTTAAGAATTAGCAAATTTCTGCAGTTCGATCTATTTCCCGGGAGAGTCAACTCATTATATGATCCGAAGCAGCAGCGATTGATAAGACCATCTTAGAACCAGTTAAGATTTATTTAACAGTAACTACAGTCTAGTGGTGATTAGAGACAATTTCATATCAAATCAGGCAGACAGACAGACAGACTTACATACATACCTACATGCTTATATTGAGAATGTCTGTTAGCATTATGGAACTCAAGTGCATTTGTAATATCATATGCCCGTTTTAATTAGGTAATTAACTGCCTGTATAGCTTTTCATTGCATCAAATTCACTCTTTCATGACTACAGGTTCATTCTAAAAGATGATTGTTTAAAAAATGATTAAGCTCATTGATGTTCACTTACTGAATGAAGGTTATCCCGTGCATTACTACCGATCATCCTGCATATAAGTACAGATATAATTAACCTCTCTTCAACAACCTGTAATTACATCTCTGTTCCTTCCCCACCATAAAAAATGATTGCAGTGAGCTGGAATTTAATTCAGCTAAACTATCTACTTATTGCATTCCACGGGGAGCGCTATTAATGATAGTGATTTAGAGTAATTTTAAATTGTCGTCTTCTCATCCTAAACTCAGTCGTTAATTATAATGAGTCTTAATATGTATTATACATCTTTTACATTTCAGGAAAAGAATCATTAAAATCTGATTAAGTCGTTTAGGAGAAGCGCCGACAATTTGAAATTGATAGTTTTATAATAATGTCGGAGATAGGAATTTGAATTTGTCCATCCTGTGTTGTATAATAAAACCATCTTCGATATATATACGTTTCAATATTTTGAGAGCTCTATATGTTTCTATCATAGATATAAATAAATAGGTACACTAGATTGGAAATAAGGGAATTTCCATGAACTCAATCCGTGACTTAATAAGCGGGCATTTTTAACTTGATAATTATACACTGAGTTGAACTGAAAAAAACCTGAGTTTCTCGGAGTTAATTTTCTCGGTTCCCTTTTTTTATTACTTGCTAAGCTAGTAAAGAGTCCATAGAACAGCGCTTAGGCCCAGAGAGCATTGATAAAAACCTGCTTCTGATACAGCTGTACCAAGCAGTTTAACCCCACAGAACTGAAATTTATCATTAATTATTTTGACAACGCCTAGAGGAAGGATCGAACACTCGACCCTCCGATTACAAGGCGGACGCTCTAACCACTGAGCTGTTTGACTGCTCAGGTTTTGCTGTTTTCGGTTGTGATAGGATTGTTATTGTTATTATTAAGTAAAATGTGACTTCATAATTATTATGTACAAGCGATACAATGTAAAAAGCGGTATTGTCCATAACCATTGTAATGTAAATGGCGATATATTTCTATTCTAGCCCCTACAATAGAGATAATATATCTAATTCTGCGATTTCAATTGTCCAATTGTTCAATATCTATGGGATATTATACAGTACAGAATTTTTCCTGAACATATTGATAATAGGATTACTTTAAGGATAAAGTAATTGAGTAACCTTTCTTCATCGTTGTTGTAGAATTTTTATTCTTAAAATTATGACAATAATTTACAATTAACAATGATATAAAGTGTGTATTCTTTTTCTACCTACGACATATTATTATATGTATTTATACATATGAATGTTATTGTGTTAGAGAATTTGGATGTTCTAATGAGATGATAGAGTTACATCCATTATGGGGAATGTGTGCTGCAGAATAATTCTTTCTTTTCATTTCATTTCATGCCAACTATAATGAATAATTCATTTTGCTCTATATAATTTAGTGATTCTTTGAAAATTCCGCGGTACAATTTGCTTTAATAATTTTCAAATTTATTCTCTCTGACTATAGGGATGATGTAGAAGATATTTGTCTTGTCTATTTTTTATTTGTCTTTTTATGAGACATTTTCGAAAATTGTTATCTTTTTTGTCTATAATGATTATGCTCAACACATTTTAATTTATTCCTTTAATAATAAAAAAGAGAGGGGAACAACCGCATATATAATTAATTCACAAGTTTGTACATCTTGCAGATATTTTCCCCTGCGAATATTATTATAACTTTAATCGAATCTGATTAGCTCAACAACCTTAGGTGTGTTGGAAATGGTCGATTCTTCGAATTTTTCTAGAGAGGCCCCAAATTAACGAAACAATTTGAAAATTTGCATCCAAATGTGTCATTTGTCATAGTTAGACATGGGGACAACATTTCATTAAAATCTGTCAACTAGATCAAAAGATATGACTGTACAAAAGGTAGCATATTTTATTATTTCGTCATTCTTCTTCTTCAGACCACTGTAAGCACCGATAATGCCGGCCCTCTTAATGTTCCTCGATTTTGATGAAATAACTTGCGATCGGAAGTAAAATCCGTTGTTCATTTTTTGTCCAGTTGGTAGACAATTGTTCAGCAACAGATTCTAAATACCTCGAAAATACAACAAATCGTCCTTTTAAATTGGAGATTGCTTCTGTTAGTTAATTTTATGTGAAGATTTGAAACGATCGCTTTGTTGTCCAGATACTACGGCGTTATTAGCAACGGACAATAAATAGCCAATAATTTTATAGAAAATATCTTAAATATGTAGTCAGGCGTTCATTTTAATTAAATAACTGAACACAGTAGTTAGTCTAATAGCTGAAAATTACATGTACTGTAATACAAATCATAATCTCTCGTTCATTACCACGCGATTAGTTCCCAGTTCTACTGGGATTATATTGTAATGTCTTCGTTTTTTCGTGAACACGCTGTATATGATATTATAAATTAAGATTACGTAAAAAGCTGATAATGTACAGGCAAGTAGAATACTTACTGCCTTTATAAATGAGTAGAAAAGTATCGAATCGCTTGTCGTGCATCGCTCATTGTGCTGCACATACAGTGTTTCTTCAACCATAATCATCAAACGCGCGTGTTAAATAGTGAAGTTAGAATTGTTATGCTCTCTCTGCTCGCCAATTTATTGAATGTAGAATCGAATGAGGCGATGGGGGAGAGGAGGGGCCTCCGTAGAAATTCAATAAAATTTGACCGTTTTAATTTAACGCCTCTTTAATTCTTATATACATATTTGGAAAGCGCTTAATGTATATTTATTCTTTCAGTGAATGAATTTTTAAAATCAGATAAGGCGATATTATTGTTAGTTTTATAATGACGGAGATATGACTATAATATCTCAAATAGTCATTTTTACCTGTGACATTGGTTTGGGTCGTATTACACATGATCTTTCATTCTTTCTTTTATGCGGAAAGATTGCAAGTTGGAGTGTTAGATTGTCATCCAATCAATATATATGTACATGTAGGTATACCTAACACGATTAATTAAGAGAGAAATTATTATTATTTTACATAAGTGAGTGCACATACTTATCTGCATACTTGAAATAAATCATTGAATTATTTCAAGAATTCTTTTTAATGTTTTAAAGCACCGCTAATAATTGTCATTGCTGTACATACATACATATGTCTCAGATATAATTAAACTCTGTGTTAATTTAAAGTAACAGTTGGTTTCATATAAAATTAACAATTAGTCGGTTGGTTTTGACAATCAATCAATTTGTGAAAATATTTTTAAAATTTAGGTTATTTGTTCATGTTGAATCACTTTGCGTTCTCCTCTTTCTAATTTCTAAGTGTATACAATGCTTTTAAATGAAGAAACATATTAGGTACACAGGTCTATTAAATGAGAATCCAACAGAGTTATTTACAATTTCTAACTGACTGACCAAAACTTTCCTTTACAATATATAGTCAGTCTGAAGTAATGGATATAAGTAGGTAATGTTCAATTCGAATGTTAGTACTCGAATTGTGAATTAACTTCAAATCGAAATAAATCTCGCTCATTTCAATTTGCTTTAGTTTGCCAATCTTTCAGAAAGCGCTCTCTGTATACAAGAAAGTAAACTGGCCTGTGGATAATGGTGTCTTCAGATAACTTAGTTTAGTTTTTGTACAAGTTGGTTGCATTTTTAATGTCTATAAAAGATGTATGTAGATTATACATAGATCAGATTTCCGACTGGAAATTGAAACTCTGAATAGTCTAATATATGTAATAGAGAGAGATATCGCCGGAGACTATTTTTACCAGGATTTCTATGCTCTTACACAGGAATATAATATTTATTACATCCGGTATTGTTAGTGGCGATCAAATTAATTGAAAGCACTTGTCAACTGAAATAGATTGATCGTATAAAGTTATACCGCTTTCCTTAATGAATTACGAGTTTCTACTCACAAAATATTGAACTGTATATCGATGGTTTTGTTGTACTACGACTGACTAATTCCTATCTCCGCCATTATAAAACTAGCAATTTCAAATTGTCGCCTCTCCTAAACGCCTTTTATCTGATTTTAATAATTCGCTCATTGAAAGAATGTTTACATTAAGCCTTTTCTTAAGATAAGATTATTTAAAAATATTGAAAGCGTTTAAGGAGAGGCGATAAATTTAAATTGGTAGTTTTATAATGGCGGAGATAGGAATTTGTCAGCCGTGGTATAACAAAACCATCGATATGCATTTCAATATTTTGAGAGTGAAAACTCTGTGTAACTGTGTTATTACTCTGGTTAATAACCATAAACTCTCTGATAAAGTAATTTCTAAATAATTATCTGATAATGATTAAGGTCCTGTTTGAATGGGGAAAGGGAATATTTTAACATACTAGCATCGATAACAGAATATCAATAATAAACTTCGGTATAGCTCACATAAATATTAGATGAAACCATAATAAGTTTATTTTGGAGCAGAAGAATTATTATATCAATATGACTAAAACCATTGTCGGATCACAAGGAGTGGATCACACTCATGGAAAATTTCATTTAAATTGGTTCAACGGTATCCGAGTCTATAAGGAACAAATAAACAAGCTCAGATATATATATAGTAGACGAGTTAAAGAACATAAATTGATTGATTGCTATTTTCAATTTCTGTTTTAATTGATGAATTGAATTGTTCTAAATATGTAGTTTAATGATATTTCTTCATGATCATCTATCAGTGATTTATCACATGATTTATTTATAGTTTATGAGGTAAGGCCCGGCTATTCGAATTAAATTCACGGGTCGAATAGCACGGATATTCTGATTTTTAAGTCGCTATCAGGCGATGACTTTACTCTTATTGTTTCCTCTTCTTTTTAAACTTTTAAATACACTCGCTGGACTATGTACAATATCTTTTCCGATATAGTATGTTGACTGGGATTGTGACTGACTTAACTATGAGGCATTAAATCTCTCTGTCAGATGCTAACCAAGTAGAGAATTCAATTAATTAATAACTCCAATCCTTAGTCACGCATTTCATCTGTGGATGTGTATAGAGAGCATTTTCGTTAGATCTGGCAAACTTGCTCACATAGTAGATACTACACATAATAAGCTGAAGATAATTTAAAATATTTTGTCGCTCACACATACACAGACATGGAACAACTTCAATATTGCTAAAGAAAATAATATTTTTTTTAAATATGTATATAGGAGCTGTACAATGAAATGATTTATTATATCTATGCTAGTTGTTATGTGATCTTTAGTAAAATCCTCTCATTAAAAAAATCTTCTTCATTTTGCTTCCTTTGTTTCTGTTTTTGTACCTTTTGTGATCACAGTTACTTTATGGTCACCTACATATATCTTTATACAACCCTTGACAAAATAAACGTCCCCTTTTTAAAATATTTCAATTTTTTAATAACGGAGATATTTCGGATAATATTTGAACTTCTATCATTAAAAATAAGCATTCAATACAAAGTCTAGAGGCTGTGTGACACATTTTAAGTTCATTAACACGATTAACATTTTATCAGGCTTCATCTAAATTAAATGGTTGAAAAATTGAAATATCTTAATAGGGGGGGGGGGGGATTCTTTTGGTCAGGGTTGTACATTCTCTTTCTCCCTTCTCCATAGAGATGTAATACTGTTATATAGAGTGGCAGTCTAATTTCATTTAAGAAAACATTTGAAGCTCTAAATCTGCAGGTAAACTGTGATTCGCTTAGAATTAATGGCTGACGTGTAATCACGAATAATAAACTGCTCGATTGGGTTCGCTTGCCTGCAGACGCCATGTTTCTAATTGTCCCCTCAATATGAATTAGATCACCACTCTATAATAACAGTATTACATCTCTATGCCATTCTCTCTCTCTCTCTCTCTCTTTTTTTTCTCTCTCTCTCTCTCCTCCTTCCTGCAATAAATTCTATTCAATAATATGTGGACTAATTTTACTTCCATATTTTAGAAAATAAATTACGCGAAACAGTTGATTTATTAACTTTTTAAGTTTTCTGCAAACTCTGTAAAATTTACAATTTTGACTTAACGCATTGAAACAATACGCTGACGTTCACAGAATTGGAGGAGTCCTTTTAAATTTAATTCTATTGAAATTCCTCCCACACTTCAGCGCTCTTTCAGCGCTCTTTCATCATCATTTATTCAATATATCTACATAGAATCCTGGAATTCAATTTCATATAATATAGCTTTAGATACACTGAGATATGTAGACATAGATGAGCAAACAAATGGGAGCTGTACAGTCAAATATGTGGTCATAGGAATGTAAAACTAACTGAGAGATTTGCGATTTTCAGGAAATTTCTGCTGTTGCAAAATATATACATATATTACCAATCTTCCATATTGATTGATATAGTAGATTATATATAATAATAATAATTCTAATAATGTGGGCATATTAGAATATTAGAATATGCCTCTTTCCTCTATTATGACTTGTTATTCTCAAAGAATTGATTTTTTTTGGCGAACAAATTTCGTTCGTGCTTGCGTGTGTGTAATAAAATGTCAGTAATCTGTCTTGATCTCTAATCATTTTCTTTCTGAAATCTCGATATATAGTGAGTGAATGAACCATAGGTAATAGTACGCAGTAGAAGAAGAAAGTTTATTGAAGAACTGTGTGTGGTTGTTGTTGTTGATAGTGGTGTGGGATTGAAAGCGCGGCTAGATGATTATATCAGAAAATATTGCTTTACCTAACTATAATAATCTTAAGTAATTTCTGTGTTTCAGTTATACCTACTATAGACATAGAATATTCAAAATTTTCGATACTCACATTAATTATTAATGAAATCTATTTTAATATCTGTTTACCCTGATTATGATCGAATGTTTAATTAATGTTCAATGTAAGAGTACATTGTAAATGTCAGCTTTGAAAAATATATGGCAACTAAATCTCTCAAAAGAACAAAATGTTGATTCGTGATAGACGAATATTACAATGATTGAAAATTGTTTTCAAATTGTATTAACTTGTAATATACACTGTAATATTGTAATGTGACTCCATTGGAATGGATAAACCATAGATATAGACTGTTATACACTATAGATAAGACAACTAGAAGACGACTTGCTCGTGGCAAAAAGAGATTTTATATGATCATATTCTTTATAATATTTTTGAATTCATTAATTTTTTGACTAAATACAAAGGCCTCAACACATGGCGCATTGTTATAAAAATATAATTATTATTATTTATCTATCTTCATTTAATATCACTCAAAAGTCAAAATTACATGCTCTTTAATAATATCCTACCCATACACCTGTGTCTGTTAAATAAGTATCTCTAAACCATAAATTAGTATTCTTATTTTATTGTAACTCTCAAAATGTCGCTATCATAAAAAAATTTGAATTTTAAAATATTTTATTGTGCCATTTATTTACTAGGAATGGAGATGATAGTGAATTTCATATCTAGCACAGTCTTATCACTCTCCTCAAAAATAATGAAATGCATATCGATGGTTATAGATTACACGCGGCTGACAAATTCCTATCTCTGCCATTATAAAACTAACAATTTCAATTTATTGCCTCTCCTAAACGCATTCTCTGATTATAATATATCGCTCATTGAAAGAACGTATAACGTTAAGCGCTTTCCAAAGATATAAGAATTATTAAAATTAGTGAAGGCGTTTAGGAGAAGCGATAAATTGAAATTGTTAGTGTTTATAATGGCGGAGATAGGAATTTGTCAGCCGCGTGTAATCTACAACCATCGATATACATTTCAATATTTTGAGAGTGAAATCTCTGTATTACTCTATATGATATCTAGTATTTAGTAAGTAAGTCAATATCTATGGAGTTGATAGAGAATTCATATCTAGTATTTAGTAAGTAAGTCAATATCTATGGAGTTGATAGAGAATTCATATCTAGTATTTAGTAAGTAAGTCAATATCTATGGAGTTGATAGAGAATTCATTATCTAGTATTTAGTAAGTAAGTCTATATCTATGGATAATTCATTCATTCAATTTAGTGTAGACACCTATTCTTCTATATAATTATGAAGAAAATAATGTTTAAACAAATTAAAAATTAAAAGAAAACAATTCATGCATGCATTCTTTTCCTACTTGAGATTTATTTCCAAATGGACATATGCCTATTTCTCAATGATTTGTAGGCCTACACAGACTTTAAAACTAATTAGACATGATTTATTTATAACAGCTGAGTGTTCAATATACCTTGCTGTTCACTAGAAATCATTAAAATTCTTCATTCATTTGTATAGCAATGCGCATTTTATTTGCATACTGTAAAGTTGATTTATTATATATGTAGGTATATCCACAGCATTTCATGATTACCATGATTAGTATTGTTGTATTGAAATATTATTACGAAGAGATGTTAAGATGGATGATTAATAAATTCTTCTTTTATGTTAACAATAATTATGAATACAATAAGATTACATAAGTAAATCATTTAGCTTCCATATTCAACTGTCTCTAAGATGTCACTGTTTTAATTACGATATTATGTTTTTTTGGATTTCAATACTATATTAAGTCTACATCATCCTGCTGTATGATGGGAGTTAGTTTAGTGTGACGTGAAGAGGCATAATCAATTTCACTGGCTCACAAAATGAATGTGTAACTGTAAAATCGTCACATTCCTAAACTCGAGAATTACACCATCTTTATGTCATATATATATATATATATCAGGATTCAATCTTGCCAGGGAAATGTCAGGGAATTTGGACTTCTGTCTGGAAGAAATTAAAATGAAGCTCTAATTTTTTTATTAAATGTTATTTTTATTTGTTAGATGAATCATGTCACTTTATATGGAAAAGATTTGCGCTTCGCGCAATGTTTATTAATTAACATGTTTAATATTGGTAAATAAAACACTATAAAAATAAGAGTGAAATTTTCTTCAAGGATACATTTATAAAAAAATTACAACGTTTCGCTCACTGAGCTTCTTCAGATATTTTTATGAATGTATCTTTGAATAAAATCTCTCTCTTATTTTTAATTTACACTCATTTCTCATCATGCTTTCCAATGAATTCAAAATAAAACCACCCTATATTATTTTAAACATGCAGGCAGACCTTAATGAAGTGGAGGGTCACTTTACTGGCGTATTACCAATGAAATTTAGGAAATTGATTTATTAATATATGTACTTGTTTAGTGATAAATCAATGCACAAGACATACAATGAAAAATAGTTTACACTAAAATATTTATATAGGCTTATGACGAAAATGTTAGAGAAAATCGGCTCACACTTCATAAAAATCAGGGGGAATTGTCTGTAAGATTGAACTCGAATATATATTGACTGTGCTTTCGATATTGAATCTGTGGCAGCGTCTACACAATCCTGTTTTTCATCCTTCTTTTGACGACCCGTCAAAGATTTGATTCCATTTTTGATGGAAGGAAATTTTACTCTTAATTTGAAAATTTAATTACAAAATTTACAAGACGCTGCTTATATAAATGAAAAATCCTAAGTAATAAAGTCACCTTATCACTATCTTATCTCTTTCCTAGTCGTACCTTGCCACTTTCACTGCTATGGGAATAGCACACTGAGTTAGATAATGGCTTGTGTAAGACTCAAATTTAGTATGGTGTTATGTTCTAAGGGTTTGTTGTTAGGTTTGGTCGGATATAGAAAAAGACGTGAGAGAGTATATGAGAGATATTTTAATGATTTAATTCTGAGAATGCTACAACGAGATAACTAATGGTTTGTATATGGTTTGAAGGATGGGTCATATCCGTCATTTAGATCTTTTCCAATTGATGAGACGATTCTTAGATCCCAATCAACCGGATAATGAGCTCATTGATCTGCATTGATTCAATGATTTCTTCGTGAGAACAGTCATTGCTATCGTGGCTTGGCCGTTTTACTGTCTATCTTACTGACCGCCTTTCATCATTTTCAAAACAGGGGAGGTCAACTTTCCATTCATTGTCTTTCTTTACAACTTTCAATCAGAGGGAGGCGTTTTTAAAATGTTTGATTTTTGATAATTGAAGATAGAAATTTGTCAGTCGTGGTATAATGAAAGCATCGATATACCTACGGTATTTATTTTATTTTTGGCTTATCATATGTGTCTATTTTCATGTTTCTTCAATTCGAATTGTTGTTAAAGCCAGAGAGAGTATGAAGGTTATTGTACATATATAAATATGTAGTATTTATATTGTAAACTAAACGTACTCTGAATTGTTGGATGCTTTTCATAACAACAACACCAAAAACTACCTGTTTTTAATCGGCAGGTAAAACATTATGAATAACAACAGACAAATAAATAGCATCCATATGTATACAAAAAATTCTATTTAGAGGAATACATCTCCTTACAAAAATTTCATCATGATTAAACATAAATCTGAATAGGATGGTCACCCAATTCACAAATATCCATTCTCAATCTCACCAAAACCGTAATTTATGCAGACTTAAATACTCTCTCTCTCTCTCTCTCTCTCTCTCTCTCTCTCTCTCTCTCTCTCTCTCTCTCTCTCTCTCTCTCTC